>CBVK0103955813.1:0-11353 GCA_900067695.1 Picea abies
AGAAAGAAGAGTCTCTCTCAGAGCATCATGGTCTAGCTAGGGGGTGTCCATTAGTAAATCCATTTAGGAGTGGTTGTTCCTATGGTTGGGTAGAAGCAAGAACCCCTCTCAAAATTTTCTTCACAATTATGGTTTCCTGATAAGTATTTTTATACTCTGTATACTAGAATTAGAATGATGGTTGAATGTATGTGTCTATGAATAAAATTTGTACTGTATGATTAAGGCATAAATGCTTATTGTTTTTCTGTGAAACCATGCTTTTGAATAGTTTATGTTTTCCTCATCTTAGTAGATGGAGAGATATGAGACATAGGTCTTTAAAGAAATCTAAGAATAATTTTTTTCGATCCCTGTATTGATTTGAAAGTTATTAAAGGAATTTTTTGAAGGATTGGTCTCGCAAGGTAAGAGTCAGAGCAAACTTCACGGGAATGTTTTAGTCTCATTGATCCCTTGAAAGGTACCTTTATTTGTTTAGAATTTAAGCTCTGTGAATGGAAGGTGCTCCCTTCAAACCATCACTCCATGTTACCAAGGACTCATGTCCACGCCCTTAACCAAATATTCACTAAGAACTATGAGTGTAGCCTCTGGAGATCGATAATGTCCACATGAACGAGACCTTCGAACCCTTCGCTAGGCTCGAAAGGAGATAAGATATATTTGGCTTTAGAAATCCAAGAGTTCGAAGCCATGGGATGCTATGACTTTACAACCTCCAAAACCAAATGAAGGCAACCCGTGGGTTTGGTTACCAGGGAGGTTGACCGACATATGGCAGTTTCCCTTAACCATGATCATGGGATTTGTCCCACCATTAAAACCTGACCCACTTACCAGTCATGAAGTAACATGAGCCATAGATCCAAGGATACTAGGGAGATTCCCTGACCATTGGATCTATGTCATGGTCATTCCGACATTGACCACTTCGTCAGGATAAAGGTGTCATAGCACAAAAAATACACGAATGTTGGAGTTGTGAATTGATGTGAGCCATGGATCTAGGAGTCTATTGAGAACCCCTCCCAATCGTCCAATCAACTAGTAGGAGGATTTGTGCATAGCACATCGAAGGATTCCTACTCTGGGAGAAAAGGAGTGTTAAGCAGGTAGAACCCCCGAACGTCGAACTCGCAAAGTGACAAAGATCGGAGATCTGGAGACACTTCAGGATCTCCCATGACCATTAGATATAAGTCATAATTAGTCAGGCGTTGACCATTTCAGGAGCAAAGGGGAAGTTACACATCAGATTAACCGAACGTCGAAGTTATGAAGTAATGGATTTTGTAGATCTATGGATCTACGTGGACACATCTCAATCGTGGGATATAAGGGACATTGGAAGAATGTAATTTCAGAATGACATGGCACACTAATGTCACCCAAGGTGATGTGGAGACATGTTCGACGTGCCATGTGTCACCTTGATTCATTCTTTTCATAGACCCTATGTTCCCATTAGAATGTGATACTTTTCACCCATTTATGGGGCACGTTTCATCTCTACCTTGCCGCATTTCATCCCGCCTAGCACATACTCGCTTGGATTAATAGCGGGGGGAGTACTCGGGGCCCACCTTTCATTTCCTTTTCATTTAATGTGCCATCACGTGTAAGGGTGGACCCTTCGAGAGTCCTGGGCTTCAGAACTTTAGAGGTTTGGGGTGTAGTATCTTAGATATGTTGAAAGAGTCGAAGGCCAGAACCATGTAGAAAGATTTCTGGGTCCTTCTAGAGTTTGGTATTTCGGGACTCTGGAGGACATGCACGTAGAAAGAAAAAAGGGGAATAGGACTCAACACCAGATTTAACGGTGGATGGATTTATACCATAGATGCAGGAGTGCTAGGGAGATCTGGGACTTTGAGAACTGGGATGGTACAAATGAGACGAACCCACATGGCTACCACATATCCCTTGACAAGTAAACCCTAAAGAGATTTTTAAGGGAGTAACTACTGACCCAGAGCTTGAATTTGAACAGGGTAGCATTTTTTAGACAATTCTTGGTGAGAAGAAGAGGACAGAGACCTTGAAAAGAGGATCTGAGATCTTTGAGAAGGAGTGGAATTTTGATGCCCCATCCCTAAAAAGGATACTTAAGGGTCGGTTGAGTTACACTTTCCATGTCATGTTTTTCCATGCCATTTATTTCTTTTCCTTTTCATGCCATGCCTTTCCATGTCATGCTATGCCTTTCCATGCCATGCCATGTCATGATTTTTTATGCCATGCCTTTCATTTCCTTACCTTTCCATGCCATAACTTTCAATGTCATGTCTTTCATTTCCTTACAATGTCAAGCCATGCCTTGCATTTCCTTGCCTTACCAGGCCATGCCATGCTTTTCCATGCCTTGTCGTTCCTTGTCTTTCCATGTGAATCCATGCCTTTCCATGCCATGCCATGACATGCCTTGCCTTTCCTTTCCTTCCCAAACCATGCCTTTCCTTTCCATGCAATGCCATGCCTTACATTACCTTTCCTTTCCATCCAATGTCATGCCTCACCATACCATGTCTTGCCATGCCATGAGTTTCCTTTCCATTCCATGCCTTTCCTTGTATATCCTTACAAGGTGTTAAATTGTCAAATATATGTAATAAGCACTAAGAAAAACCATAGTCATAGAGATATTTCAAAAAATGTTTTTCCTAGAAATGAAATGATAGCAGAGGAGCCCCACTAAATGAAACTCAGTGCTTAGATCCAATGCAACTGACAGTTTGTCCATCCGAGTCTCGGTTTGAGTTTTATCATGAGTTGCAACTTGCCTCATCAATCCATTCAGGGACATGTTGGCAATTTTTTTCTGGAGGAATAAAATAAAAACCAAGCATCATAACGAAGTTTCATAAGCTTTGACACGTCTGTTTGGCCAAGGACCGGGAAAAAATTCTCTCAGACTGGTCATGCTAATTTGACCAAGGGAGGATGATACATTCACTCATGGGGCCNNTGGTCATGCTAATTTGACCAAGGGAGGATGATACATTCACTCATGGGGCCATGTTGATTTGGCTAGCGGTGAATGGAATAGGTGTAGTCTTTCTCATAGTAGTCATGTTGGTTGGACAAGTGATAAAGACTTGATATTATCTCACTTTCCCTACTCTAGGATGGAGTGATCTATTTTTTATAGGGAAGGCTTGACTTGTTTACAAGTCTAGTATAATGTTGAAGATGTAGGCTCTAGAGACTGCTTATTATGACGAGATTCTCAGTGAATCTAATCAATATTAGAGTCCTATATAATTTAATTAGACATTGATTTGAGGATATGATACATCAACAAGGCTCATGGAAAAATTTTCTATCAAAGAATAAATGCCAGGTAGACAAGACAAACCATTGAAGAAACACTGAAAAAAATTACAGGAGAAATTGAAGACAAAAGAAGAAGTCAACCCCACAAGGAAATTGAAGGTGACTTGAACTATATAAATAAAGGTTGTATCATTTCACTTGACACATAACACAACTCTTTTCATCAAGTGTGCTTAAGACAATTGTGCAATTCCCAGTTGCCAATTACAGTGCACAGTTCACAATTGTCAGTTGCAGTGCAGAGTTCCAAGCTGACAATTGCAGTACTATTGGTTTTTTATATTCTTTGCAGTGAAATTTAAGTCAAGGTGAATAAAAAATGATGGTCCAAGCCAAGGTGGATCAACAACAGGTCAAAGTTGAGGTGGATCAACAACAAGTTGAAGTCGAGGTAGATCGAAAACAAGTCGAAGGTCGAGGAATTAGACTAGGTAAAGTCAAAGTCAAAGATATCAATGGAAAGTCAGTCGACAAGAGGTTGAAGTCCGGGTGTGAGATGATTGACTAGAGACCGAATGAATGCTAACTGGTAATCCCGACTTGGAGTCAACTATAAAAAAATCTCAGGATTTGCAGTATTTATAGCCAATGATATGCATGGATATGTAACCATTTTTAGGTGCCAATATTTCGGTTTTTGCCCATTGTAAATCCCATAAAGAGGTGTGTTGTAAGGCCCTAAAGGCACCTATTGTAAGGTGATCATAGAATTCACTTTTGCAGGTTAATGCATGTGTAAGTGTAGGTTGTTGTTCATGCATATGTAACTCAAATTGGCTACATGGTTTTTCTTTCATGTGCAAGAAGGCATGATGTCAATTGTGTCTTATGTGTGGACCAAGGTTAGACATGTAACCTTTTATTCTAGATCAATCAGACAACAAGAGAGAAGAATGCTCAAAGGAATGCTAGTTTTCTTGGTTAAGGGTTTCTAGGGTAAAATATCAATGTACTGTGTGATTGCTTGTGTCATTTTCTTTCTTGATTAAATTATTCTTCTCTTTTGCTAGGATTAGTGTGGAAATGTCCTTCATTTCCTGACATGTGGTATTAGAGCTTAGGTATACCCTAACAAGTGATTTATCAGAGTGGTGTAATGATTTGGCAAGTATATCGGATCTTGATTTTCCAATATTGAATATGAGAACTAAACCCTAGGTATAGTAAGACTCATGAGTCATAATTTTTTTAAATATAGTAGTAAAGAATGGTGAGCAATTACAGAATAGAGATAGAGAGATTCAATGGCTAGAATTTTGAGCTTTTGAGGATTAAAATGGAAGATCTTCTTGTAGATTGAGAACAATGGGCAATGGTCTATCCAGGTACGCAATCGACATGCATGTTGTCAAAATAATGGGAGAAAGTCAAAAGAAAATAAAGAAGTACAATATGGATTTGTATTACAGATTAGGTGTTGTTGAATGTCTTGGGTAAATATTCAGCCAAGAAATTGTGGGAAAATATGGAAAGATTATACCATTCAAAATCTCTAGTAAACAAGTTGTTTCTCAAAAAGAAACTGTATCTTCTGAGGATGAGTGATGGAAGTTCAGTGAATGAGAATTTAAATGAGTTTAATACCATGTTAAGCCAGTTATCATCCGTGGAAATAAAAATAACTAATGATAAGAAATGTGTCATCATATTATGTTCTTTGCAAAATTCCTATGTTAGCTTAGTCGTGGCTATTGGGAGTAATACAACCACACTAGTGCTAGAGGACGTGGTTTATTCTCTGTTATCAGAAGAAATTATAAGAAACAACATGGAAGGATTGACCAAAGATGATATGGTATTGAGAGGTCCACTAGTAGATAAAGGAATATTATCTGGTATAAAGTTCAAGTCAAAGGGTAGATCTAAATCCCCGGTTTAATTGAAATGAAGATGTTGGAAAAGTGGTAAAGTTGGGAATTATAAAAAGGAATGTAATTTGAAGGAAACATAAGTCAATGCTAGATCCGATGAGAAACAATCGACTGAGAGAAAGTCAACCTCGGAGAAGAGAGGTGATGTGTACTTCGCATCGACTAGTAAACAGTTGGATCAAGATGTTTGGTTGATCAAATCAGGAGCATCCTATCATATGACACCACATAAAAAATGGTTCTGTGAATATGAAAAATATGATGGGGGTGATGTGTTCTTAGGGGACAACTCAAAAATGAGAATTTTCAGATGGGGAAGAGTCTTACTAACACTGTGGGATGGGAGGAAAAGAACCCTTCTAGGTGTGCTACACATTCTTGGTTTGGAAAGAAACCTGATATATGTCAGTAAGATGACTGATGTAGGTGTGCATACTCTGTTTCATAAGGATTTGGGCAAGATGGTCAGAGGTGTGATGGTATTAATGAGAGGAGTTGGAATTGGTACCCTGTACAAGCTCTTAGTGAATGTTGACTTGACTGCATGCAACAACATTTTTTCTCCTGAAATTGAATCAAATGTGACTCGACTCAACTCGATGCCTAAACAAATCGAATTGACTTGAGCCAAGTCGGTTCAAACTGGATCAATAAGACATGATGGACTTGACTTGACTAGGTTATGGAACGATAGGATGTGACAAATTGGAGAAAAAGGACTTTGAGCTGTGAAAAGAAAAGGTATGGTAAAATATTTTCCTGAATATGGTTTAGAAGTCAACTTTTGTGAACATTGAATATATGGGAAACAAAGTCGGGTAAGGTTCCCATCTGGAGCGACAAGGGAAAATTGGATTCTAGAATTGGTGCATAGTGATTTGCTTGGCTCGGTTACAGTGGCTTCAATTGGTTGATCCCTATATTATGTCTCCTTCATAGATTATTTTTCTAAGAAGACATGGATATATTTCCTAAGGAATAAATCAGAGGTTTTCGAGAGATTAAAGGATTTTAAATATCTTGTTGAAAACTAGATAGAGAAGAGGATTAAAGTGTTGAGGAATGATAATGGTGGTGAATTATGTGGAAAGGAATTTGATCAATTATATAAGAACTATGGCATAGCACACAAAAATACCACACCATATACCCCACAAAAAAATGGACTTTTTGAGAGACTGAGCATAAAGTTGATGGATAAGGCAAGGAGCATGCTCAGTGGTGCTAGGCTCGCACAATAATTCTAGGCATAGGCAATCGAGACTGCAAGATATCTGGTGAATATATCTCCTTTGTTAGCCCTAATCGACACGACTCCAAATGAGGTATGGTCAGGTAATAAGACTTCAGTGGCACATTTCAAAGTGTTTGGTTGTGATGCATTTATGCATGTTCCCAAGCAAAAGAGGAGCAAGCTACACAAAAAGGCAGTCAAATTTATTTTCATAGGATACAAAGAAGGGATGAAAGGATATAATGTATGGGATCCTGCATCAAGGAGAACAATGTACAGTCAAGATGTGGCCTTTAGAGAAGTCGGAGGTAAATCTAAGCCTAAGGAATTTGTTCAGACCGACAATAATCCTGATACGGTGCGGTTTGAACTTAGGAATGAACAAGATGATTCAAATGAGTCAACTAAATGTGAGGAAGAGGTGGAAGAATTGACTCCAGTGATAAGGAGGTCAGAAAGAGTAAGAAAACTAATCGAAAGGTATAGTCCACCCAACTTACATTCTACATTCATGCTAACTTCTATAGACGATGAGTCTAAGTCAGTCAGTGACGCAGTGGACCCGATAGAAGGTAAACTATGGAACGACATCATGGTCGAAGAGATGGAATCCTTGTACAATAATGATACATGGGATTTATCCAAGTTACCTAGTGGAAGGAAGCCCATCGGTAGCAAGTGGGTGTTCAAGAAGAAGATGAATGTCTCAGGACAAGTCAAGAATTTCAAAGCTCAGCTGGTAGCGAAAGGATATTCCCAAGTTGAGGGAGTCGACTTCAGTGATATTTTTTCCCCTATTGCAAAACTAACTTCCATTAGAATACTAATGTATCTGGCTGCAACATTCGATATGGAGATAGAATAGATGGATGTGAAGAAAACGTTCCTACATGGGGACCTGGAAGAAGAAATCTACATGAAACATCCTAAAGGATTTGTAGTAAACGGAAATCAAGAGTTGTTGTGCAAACTCAAAAGATCCCTTTATGGTGTAAAGTGGTTGCCAAGGATGTGGTACCAGGAGTTTGACACATACATCCTTAGTTTGGGTTTTGTGAGAAGCACAACTAATCATTTCATATATTCCAAGAAAGAAGGTGGATGTTTCACATATGTAGCTTTGTATGTCGATGGCATGTTTTTGATTGGAAACAACATGGACACAATAAAGGAGGCGAAGAAGCAACTATCCTCCAAGTTCGACATGAAGGATCTCGGTGCAACTAACTTCATTATGGAAATGGATATTAAGAGAGATTGAGCTACTATAAATCTTAGGTTGAATCAAATGAAGTATATTGAAACAATTCTTAAATAATTCAACATGTATGATTTCAAACCGATGAAGGTGCCAATTTCAGTGGGAGAAAGGCTTATTGTTGAGCAGTTTCCAAAGATAAAGAAAGAGATACAGTACATGGCATGTGTTCCCTATGCAAGTGTGGTTGGTAGTCTAATGTATGCGATGGTATGCACTTGATCAGACATTCCCCATGCAGTGGGAGTGTTGAGTAGGTACATGTCGACACCTGAAAAGGAGCACTAGACAACTATCAAGAGAGTATTCAGGTATTTGTGTGGCACAAAGGACTATTTTATATGCTACCAAGGAATACCTGGAGGTGATAGTGGTACACTAGATGTACATGGCTTTGTCGATGCTAAATGGGATGGAGATCTGGATCGACGGAGGTCGACCAATGGATATGTGTCAAGATGTTCAGTGGAGCAATAAGTTGGATGATTAAGCAATAGGTGGTTGTAGCCTTGTCGAAAATAGAACCTAAATACATGACGACCACTCATGGAAGCAAAGAAGTGGTATGGATTCAAAGTTTGTGTTCAGGAATCAGGTTTGAGTAGAGAGATCTGAGGGTAAGTTGTGATAGTCAAAGCACAATATTTTTGGAAAAGAACCCTGCTTATTATTTAAAGACTAAGAACATTGATGTACAATACCATTTCATAAGAGATATGGTGGAAAGTAACAAGGTGCTACTCGAGAAAGTAGACACATTGGAAAACATAACAGACTCGTTGACCAAGTCTGTGAGTGTTGTGAAGTTCTCTTGGTGCAGAGAGGGAATGGGAATTACTGCCCTAGGTCTGTGACTGAAATTTTAGGAATCTCTTGTTTCAAAAAAGAAGACAACAAGTGGGAGAATGTTTGGTTGTTATATTCTTTGTAGTGAAAGTCTAGTAGAGGTGAATTGACACTGACAGTTGAAGTCGAGGTGGATCGACAACAGGTCGAAGTCAAGGTAGATTGACATCAATGTTCTGGTCGGGGAAGTCGATCGGGTAAATTCGAAGTTGAAGATATCGACAACAAGTCAACCAACAAGAGGTCGAAGTGCGGACATGAGACAACCAACTAGAGACTGAATGAAGGCCGACTGGTAAAATTGACTTGGAGTGAACTGTAACAGAATCCTGGGATTTGCGTGATTTGTAGCCAATGTTATGCATAGATCTGTAACTATTTTTTGGGTGCCAATATTTAGGGTTTTCCTATTATAAATCCTATAAAGAGGCGTGTTGTAAGGCCATAAAGGTTGTTGTTGTAAGGTGATCATAGATTTCACTTTTGTAGGTTAATGCAAGTGCAAGTGTAAGTTGTTGGTCATGCATATGTAAGACGAATTGGCTACAGGGTTGTTCTTGCATGTGCAAGAGGGTATGATGTTGATTGTGTCTTAGGTGTGGACCAATGTTAGACATGTAACATTTTATTCTGATTGAATAAGACAACAAGAGATAAAAATGCTCAAAGGAATGTTGGTTTTACCGGTTAAGAGTTTCCAGTTTAAAATCTAGGTGTACTGTGTGATTGCTTGTGTCATTTGCTTTCTTGATTAAATTATGCTTGTGTGAATCTAGCTCTTTGCATTGTGCATGATATCATATCTTCAATATTCCACCTATTGTGGGAATTCTACTACCACTTGTTGATGTGGGAATTCATCCCTTTGTATTGTAAAGGAGAGTATCTTTGAAGAAGAGAATGAAGTAGTTCATTGATTTTATGAGCCCGAAGATGTAGCGCAAGAGGGTATGATGTTGATTGTGTCTTAGGTGTGGACCAATGTTAGACATGTAACATTTTATTCTGATTGAATAAGACAACAAGAGATAAAAATGCTCAAAGGAATGTTGGTTTTACCGGTTAAGAGTTTCCAGTTTAAAATCTAGGTGTACTGTGTGATTGCTTGTGTCATTTGCTTTCTTGATTAAATTATGCTTGTGTGAATCTAGCTCTTTGCATTGTGCATGATATCATATCTTCAATATTCCACCTATTGTGGGAATTCTACTACCACTTGTTGATGTGGGAATTCATCCCTTTGTATTGTAAAGGAGAGTATCTTTGAAGAAGAGAATGAAGTAGTTCATTGATTTTATGAGCCCGAAGATGTAGCGAGAAGGTCCTGACGAACTCCATTAACAACTCAATGATCTCTTGTATCATGTTTTATTATGCATGTTTTTATTTTCGCAATTATAATTATTAAATGCATTAAGTAATGGATTATGAGACTAACATCACATTCACCAAGTTAATATTCAATTTAGATTCAATCCTTCATGAATATATATTTTCACCTTTGATGCAATAAAGTTGAATAGATCTGAAATTTTAAATCTAACCTTAATGGAGTGGCCTAGAACCAAATCAAGTTTGGTATCAGTGTCACCCAGGTTTCAGATCAAGTGGTATCAGAGAAGGATTGACAGGGATTGCAGGTGTTGAAGACAAGTTGGGAAAAACATCAAATATCTTGAAGAAATCAACCAAAACATGCAAGCAGAGAATGCAGAGAAAATAAGGCCTATTAATCTGGATAAATAGGAAATGGGTAGCATGAATGAGCCATGGGGCTCCAAAATACCTCAAAAATCAAAGTGCTCATAATTCGATGAAAACAACACTAGGTCGAATATCTCGAAGATATATTTCCAACGACACAAATGACACCTTAAACAGAGTCTGGATGACAAAGTTATGGCCATCTAAAGTTTTCAGAAAATAGGTGAATCTGGTGAAATCCGTATAGTTCTGACATCATCGTGACATCAAAATGTTGACGTGGTAGGAAGAGAGGCCACCATGTGTCATCCATATGGATGACATGGCAAGACTTATGTTGATGCAACAATTGATGTGGAAGGTACAATTGGAAGTACAAATATTGACATCAACAGGGCATGTGGTAGCCTAAAGCATGACACATGTCACTCATTTTCGACATTTTCAGGGTACAATTGGAAAAATAGACAAGTGCCACATGGTAGTATGATCGTGACATGGAAGATGACGTCATTGGATGACTAGTTGTAGATGTGTTAGTAAAAATGATGACTTCAACATGACATGGCATGTTGACTAGGCATTGACGTGGTAGTATGGATGACAACATCAACATCATGTGGCATGCTAACTAGGTGTTGATGTAGCAGTATGGATGATGATGTCAGCATGGCGTGGTGGCTGACTGGGAAGTACGGTGGATGACATTAACATGATGTACATTGACATGGAACTGATGCATGATGATGACGTTGCAGGTCGTATGATGATATAGCATTGACACAGGCTAATGACATTGCAGGATCTACAATGGCGTGGCAATGACCGTATATCGACGGGGAATTGATCATACAATTTACTGGGTGCCATGTGGCAGCCCAAATTTTCCCAAGTATGGGCATACATTTCAAGGCACAATAGTATTTATTATTTCATTTAATGACCGTGTGGCACGAAAATTGAGGCAGAGAGCCCAGGGAGGTCCAGAAGTGACAGTGATGTAATTGTATGAAAGTATAGTCATTTTTGCATGATTTTTTGCCACAAATTCAATGGCATGATCCATTTTGTGATTCAAGGAATGGATTTTTGGGCTCATGGAAT
>CBVK0103955814.1:0-41517 GCA_900067695.1 Picea abies
CTCTTCCGATCTCACTCATTCTGAAGTAAAAAGGTGAAGGAGAAGAAGGGTGTGTCCTTTCAGATACATTTCTTATGTAGATCAAGGAATCAATTACAAATTTGCATTGATGGAAGTGTCGGCATCGACATACTCATTCTGAAGTAAAAAGGTGAAGAAGAAGAAGGGTGTGGCCTCTCATAGACATTTGTTATGCAGATTAAGCAATGGGGAAGTGCATCGTGGAGTGTAAGACTCTTCCTAGAAGCTGGTTGCGGAGATTCAAGTTATAGTTTCTCTCTATACTTTTGGAGGAACAAAAGTGTTTTTTTGTTGGGAGGTTTGATCCAGGAGGATCTCCACATGGAAAAATCCTACTTTGCACCCCGTGGGATAAATCATTAAAAAGTTTGATAATAGGTGGCAAAGAATAATTAATGCTCATGAATGAATTAATTAAATTGTAAAAATGATTAATAATTCAAATGCATATGAGAAACTCATGTATAAGTCATGCAAATTGAAAAAATTATTAATTCTTGAAGTGAGTTTGAGAATCTCACATATTATTCATTTAATTGTAAAAATGGAAATTAGTTTTGAGAATCTAGCTCACAAATTAGTTTCTTAAATTTAAGGGGAAATTGGTTTCCTAGTCTCAAGGAGGAAGTTAAGGGTCTCATGAGTTGGTTTGGACTCTTCCTCACTTTATTACAAGTGGTTTTCTAGTCTCAAGGAGGAAGTTAAGGGTTTGATGAGTTGGTTGAGATGCTTTCTCATTTTTGTTCGAGTGGTTATTAGATCCTAAATTTTTGGATCTTGTCTCCTTGAATTATGGAGCGAAGGAAAACTATATAAATTCCTTATGTAATCTTTGGGTTCCATCCCCTTGTGGATCACCCCTTGATGGATCCCTTTATGGAGCTGATGAGAGAGTCCATTTTTATGACACATTCTTGTGAGAGATTAAACTTTGTCAGAGGAGATCGTATCTTTGTAGGAGAGACATTGCCACATGATTGTGAGAGATCTAGCCTTGTACGGTCAGAGGATATCATCTCTTTGTAAGAGAGACATGGCCGCATTCTTGTGAGAATCTAGATATTTTCATTTTGCATGAGAGCACCTCTTCGATACTTCCACATGTTGTGGGAATTCTATTTCCACTTGTTGATGTGGGAATTCATCCCTTTGCATTCTAAAGGAGAGTATCTTTGAAGAAGAGAATGAAGCAGTTCATGGATTTTATGAGCTTAGAGATGTAGCCAGAAGGTTCTGGTGAAATCCATTAACAACTCAGTGATCTCTTGTATGATGTTTTCTTATGCATGTTTTTATCTTTGCAGTTATGATTATTAAATACATTAAGTAATGTATTATGAGACTAACACCACATTCACTAAGTTAATATTCAATTCAAATTCAACCCTTCATGAATACATCTTTTCACCTTTGATGCAATCAACTTGAATAGATCTGAAATTGTAAATCTGACCTTAATGGAGTGTCCTAGAACCAAATCAAGTTTGGTATTAGTGTCACCACAATTTTAGATCACCTCAAAAGAGTTTGGAAAAAAATTATAAAGTGGGTTTTCATACACTTGCACATCTTTCCTTCATTGGCACTTGCGCGGCTTACGTGAATTTTGTTGAGCACACTCTTATATTGAGCAATCACATAAATTTAACAACTAGAAGAAACAATATTTTATGTGGAAACCCTTTCGAGAGAAAACAAAAAATATTTTTTTTTTATAAATTTGTAGGCACCAACCTATTAGAGACATAAATCCCCACCAATGGTTGTAGGCACCAATCTACTGGAGACGTCAATCCCCATTGTTGTTTGTAGGCACCAACCTAATAGAGACACCAAAACCCACAGTTGTTTCTTTTGTAGGCACCAACCTACTTACAAGTTTACAAGTTCTTCATATGCATTTCCTACACTGGTTTGCTTGTTGCTTCCGTCTTCACCAAATGTGCTTTGCGCTAATTGCTTCTTCTTTTGCCATATCTTCTCTGCACTTGCTACTTTTTCTTTCACCAAATATGCTCGACGCTCACTCCTTCTACTTTCTCTACATCATCTTGACTCTCACTTCTTCTACTTTCGTCAGATCTGCTCGACGCTTGCTTCTTTTTCTTTTACAAGATATATTGGCTAGATCATCACATAATTTGTCACTCTCTCCTTTTTTTTTTAAATAATGTTCAATATTTTTCATTGATAGGCTCCATAAATGACATTTTATTATACCATATTTTCCTACTTTTAACCCCTTTCCGCGTACCTAGACCTTGTATCAATCCATTGTTATGTGGGATTTAGAATTAATGTGTTTCCATTACATTTCTTTAGTAATTTACATGAATTTATGATTAAACATTATAAAAATATCATATTTGCATTTATCTTCGAGTTAATTTGCAAAGATTATATGCTAGACAAGTTGTTGTGCAGATTGTGATATTGCCATGAGGGATGTTTTGGTTCCAATTGCTGCAACACTCATTTTTAGTTGTTGCAACACTTATTTTTCAATTGCTGCAATGTTCATTTTCAGTTGTTACAACTCGCCACAAAACTATTTTGCGTTGCAACTCCTGTTGTTGTAACTCTCGTTTTTGCAATTCCATCTGTGTTGCAACTCACCTGAAGTACAATTGTTTCAACTCCACCTGTGTTGCAACTTTCTAGAAGTACAATTGTTACAACTCGTCAGGGAACTATTATGTGTTGCAACTCATCCAAGGAGCCTTGAGCCATTGGAACCACGAGCCATGCTTTCACATTTTTTTCATTTATAGATTTATGCAACAATAATATTAGTCCAAGAATATCAAAGATACATAGATAATATTGCAATTCCAAGACAAAATATCAGTTTGAGTGGTTAACCGAGAATCTTGGAATTTTTGGGAAAACGATCTTGGAGTTATTAATTAATTGTTAATTGTTAACAAAAGATCTTGGAAGTTATATATTGTTTGTTAATTGTTATCAAAATATCTTGGATTTATTCATTAATTTCTAATTATTAGTTGGAAACTATTTGTTATTTAGGAAATTCTTGTAACCACTACGGATTTATTAAATCCATAAGTGGTTTTATTTAGATATTTGCTATTTCTAGTTTTCATTCGCTCTATGTATAAAAGATAACACTCTCTCCATTATTTGGGGGAGGTCTCTTAGAGCAATGTTTAAATGGAAATGGAATAACTCAATAAGTTTTTATTTCTCCTTTTTAATTGTAGATTTATAATTTTCGTAGTGTCTAATTTAATTAATAATGTAATCTATTTTCTTTGTATATTTGTAATAGATTGTTTTCTTTTGATTAGTTTAATTAATTTAATGAATTCATGTTGTAAGTGTTGATATAGAATAATATCTTCATTATGTTCTATGGAGGCAGGGCCCACTCCAATAGAATAGAGTGTTGTGTAGCTTAAGTAGTTTTCTTTAATTTATCGTTCGATGATTTAATTATGCGAGTTGTTAATTATTTGTTGTTTGATTCAATTAATTTATGTTGTTAATTATTCAGGAGGGGTTGTATATATTCAGCCATGCAATTGATTATTCACATAATATTTGTATTTAATTATGTGTTTAACACAATGATTGCAATTGTTGTTCAGAGTAATGACATGGATCATCTTGGAAAGGATTAGGCTCTAATTTCGAGGACTTAGTTAATTTATTTTCCAACAAGTAGTTAATCAAATTATTTTCAGCGTATGTGATTTATTTTCAGTAAGCATGGTGTGAATTTCAATTTTTGCAAGACTAATTTAGAGTTTCAATTCTGCAATTAGTTTTACTGCACATAGCTAGGGTTTATTCGGGAAATAATTTAGTCATATTTCTGATACCTGTAGCTAGTTTGAATTTCCTTTCATTCACAGTAGTTAGCATATCTACTTTTCTGCAAGTGCGACATTTAATTTCCTACCTGTGTAATTACTTTCTTTCAAGTGTGATATTTCAAATCCTGCAAGTGTGATTTACTTTCCACAGTTTGTAGAACCTTGCCAAAACTTGTAAAATGTCTATACTCTGAATGCAAAGGTAATCATTGATACTACACGAATTTATAACAAACCAATGGAAGTGTAGAATGCAGCTTGCACATACAGTGCATAGTAACTCACAAGTTCCATATGAGCCCCAGATTGATAATTAAATGCACAGTCTTTTTAGCTATCTTTCGGAGAAATTAGGAAGGTAATTAAAAAGCCTGGAATTTTTGGTGTCATTGTCGAGTTACCAAAGGTACATTTCCATTCTTTCATTGGTTTGAAATTCATTCTATCATTTTGATTCATGCATTGGTTTGAAATTCATTGTTTCATTTTCATTCTTGCATTCGTTTGAATAGTATTTTTTCATTGCTTTTGCACATAATATATAGGTATTTTAGATACATTGATTGAATTACCAAAAAAAAATTGTATTTTAGTAAGGGCCACCCATAGTACTAATATCTCTTTTGTAGGAAGCCTGGCAGGAGGAAAGTATCGCATCGTTGAATGAAAAGAAGGAGCCAATGGGATGAAAACACCTTCAAATTGGAACAAGAGTTGCAACTCACTATTGTTGCAGAATTCATTAGGTGCTATGGATTTGTATTTGGAAATTCACTTAGGCCTTTGTCCTTCTTCCTCACCTTTTTTCCATTTCTTGAGGGAGGACAATATCTTCATCCCGGGGGGTAATACCATCACCTTTACATTCCATAACTATCCTTTTCCATTTTTGTTCATCTCCACTCCAATATCCATGCATAAGAAGGATTCAAAGATTTCAACAAAAGAAAAAAAAAGCTCATGTTTCCACATAAGAACCAGCATGAGTAGCAAGAGAAGAAGAGACATTATTATTGCCCCACAAGAACCAATAATAACCCAAGAAACAGTTGATACACATGCATAGGCCAATGAAACTATTAGAAGAGAGGGATAGGTTGCCTCACAAGAACCTACAATAGAAAAATTTGTTGTACAATCCATTCCCACATAGATATAAAATAGATGTATGTGATTCATTTTTACTGTTCACCAATGTTGTATAATTTTTCCACATCTTCACAAGTTGTTATGAATTACAAAGTTACCCTCAATAGATTCAAGTGAATATTTATTAGAATTCACATATAGTATGTGGAGTGAAAATAATTTCTTGCATTGTGAATACATATTTGATAGTCCTCTTGAAACCAAATGGGACCAACTTCATTAAGGATATGGTCGTTAACATTATGAGTGCTTTAACTTGAATTTCGAGCCTGTTTAGATGAATCTTGTATTCATATTTGAAAGGGGAATTTATCAACAGTCTCAATAGTCTCTTGTTATTTTCCTTTAGAAAAACAACATTGTATATATATCATTATATTTTGGCTATGAGAAAATTTCTACTTGTTGACAGGCGTAGAGAAAAGAACATTCATCATCTATGGAATAGACACAAAGGTCATATTCAATGGATGAGGGACAACAATCGAAATGGTGTTGAAATTATTGTTGATAAAGAAAGTCTATTTTTTTTCAAAGAGACAAAGTGTGGAATTGATCAAGCAGTTGGGTTATAGATAATTTTGATTGAATGAGAACATCCAATTTTCACAGTTTAGGGGAGCAGGGTTTTTTATGCATTTAATAGAATTTCGAAGAAGACAAATGGAATCGGGCTCACTACCAAGAACAAGAAATAATTATGGTAATTTCATTCTTTTACTCATTCATATTTTTTTGAAAAGTGCAGAAATTGAATTGAGCATTTCTCATAAACTTTATATCTGATTGCCATGAAATTTGGAGGAGAGAAGCACTTCAATGAGAGAAACAAAAAAAAATCAAGTAATTCCAATTCATGGTTTTTGAGAAAGTGGCCACCGTCACCTACAATCACTTTCCTTTTATCTCAAAATCTGTGCATCAAAAGGCTCTGAATTTTTGTATAAAGAAGCAATTTAACAGTAAAACTTTGTTCACAAAATTTTAGAAAAATCCTAGTTTGTAGTTTGGGAGAAAATGGTTAAATAATTTGTTGTTACTCATACAAAATTTTGTTGAAACTCCTGTAGCAATTTATTTGTTTATATTTTGGGATCTGGGAATTGACTTGTTGTGATTTTTGAGGCATTAAAAGGTGATAAACATACCCACCAAAAATATCCTCAAACTGGATTGTCATTTGCATGGAATGTCAATTTCTTTGAATCTGCTACAACTCCATAATAAGTGCTAAGAATCACTTGAAGGATACTTTTGAAACATGCACACATACTGCATCAAAAACAACAAATTACGCAGACAACATAAGCATTGTCACACAAGAACCAACATTGGATATGGAAGGGAATGCCACCAACACTGCTACATAAGAACCAATGTTGGCTCTCAAAAACAAAATCACATTGTTACAAAAGAACCAATAGTGAATTCAAAAGTTGCTCCACAAGAACCTGTTGCAGACATGAGGGAAATGATCAAGCATAAAAAGGTAAAATTCCATTAACATTCTTCCAGCTAGATCATTTATGGCAGCCTATATGAAGGATCATGATAGTGGAAAAGTCACAAGAAAATATTTCAAGGTAAATGGAAAGCGCGTTAAGAAAATGGAAGTCCTTACAACTTGTTTGTGGGTTGCATGAGGACATGCAACATTTTCAGCTGGGGTAGATGACGGGCTCCATAAACGACATCTTTTTATACCATCTTTTCCTACTTTTAACCTCTTTCCTCCTACCTAGACCTTGTATCATCCATTATTATACGAGATTTATACTTAATGTGTTTCCATTACATTTATTTAGTACTTTACATGAATTTATGATTAAACATTAGAAAAATATCATATTTGCATTTACATTTTAGTTAATTTTCAAGGATGATATTTCAGACAAGTTTTTGTGTAGATTGTGATGTTTCCACGAGGGATGTTTTGGCTCCAATCGCGGCAACACTCATTTCAGTTGTTGCAATGTTCATTTTTAGTTGTTGCAACTTGCCAAGGAACTATTCCATGCAACAAATCTCATTGTTGTAACTCCACATGTGTTGCAACTCACTTGAAGTACATTTGTTGCAACTCTCGTTGTTGCAAATCCACTTGTGTCGCAACTCACCTGAAGTACAGTGGTTGCAACTCACCAGGAACTATTATGTGTTGCAACTCGTCCAAGGAACCTTGAGCCATTGGAATTGTGAGCCATTCTTTCACATATTTTTCATTTATGGATTTATGTAACAATAATATTGGTCCAAGAAGATCAAATATAAAGAGATAATTTTGCAATTCCAAGACAAAATATCAGTTTGAGTGGCTAACCAAGAATCTTGGAATTTTTCGACAAAAGATCTTGGAGTTGTTTATTATTTGTTAATTGTTAAAAAAATATCTTGGAAGTTATCTGTTGTTTTCTAATTGTTAGAAAAATATATTGGAGTTATTCATTAATTGCTAATTATTAGTTGGAAACTATTTGTTATTTAGGAAATTGTTGTAACCGCTATGGATTTATTAAATCCATAAGTGGGTTTATTTATATATTTGTTATTTCTAGTTTCCAATCATTCTATGTATAAAAGAGAGCACTCTCTCCATTTTGGGGGGAGGACTCTTAGAGCAATGTCCAAATGACAATGGAATAATTCATTAAGTTTTTATTTCATTTTTTTAATTGTAGTTTTATAATTTTCATAGTGTCTGATTTAATTAATTAATGTAATCTATTCTCTTTGTATATTTTTAATAGATTTATTTCTTTTGATTAGTTTAGTTGATTTAATTAATTCATGTTGTAAGTGTTGATATAGACTAATATCATCACTTTGTTCTATGGAGGAAGGACCCACTCCAATAGAACATAGTGATGTGTAGCTTAGGTAGTTTTCTTTAATTTCTTGTTTTGTGATTTAATTATGTGAGTTGTTAATTATTTGGTGTGATTCAATTCATTTATGTTGTTAATTATTCAAGAGAGATTGTATTTATCTAGTCATGCAATTGATTATTCACATAGGATTGTATTTAATCATGCGCTTAACACAATGATTGCAATTGTTGTTCGTAGTAATGATAGGGATCATCTTGGCAAGGATTAAGCTCTTATTTCAAGGACTTAGTTAATTTATTTTCCATAAAGTAGATAATCAATTTCCTTTCAACATGTGTGATTTATTTTAAGCAAGCGTGGTGTGAATTTCAATTTCTGCAAGATTAATTTAGAATTCCAATTTTGTAATTAGTTTTACTAAACATAGCTAGGGTTTCTTTGGGAAACAATTGAGTCATATTCCCGATACCTGCAACTAGTGTGAATTTCCTTTCTAGCACAGTAAGCATATTTACTTTTCTGCAAGTGTGAAATTTACTTTCCTGGATGTGTGTTTACTTTCTTGCAAGTGTGATATTTCAATTCTTGCAAGTGTGATTTACTTTCCACAGTTTGTAGAACCTTTCCAAAACTTGTAAACTGTATAAAATCTAGTTGCAAAGGTAATCATTGATACTATGACTTCGTAACAAACCAATGGAAGCATAGAATGAAACCAACACATACAATACACCGTAACTCACAAGTTTCATATGAGCCCCAGATTAATAATTAAATGCATAGTTTTTTTAGTTGTTTTTCTGAGAAATTAGAAAGGTGATTAAAAATCTTGTCATTCATATTATATTCTCATATGTAAATATTACATTTCCTCTCTTCAACCCCGGACACTTCACTCACAATTCTCTTATCCTTTTATACTATACCATTAACTCTACATGAAAAGTCATGTACATTTGAAAAGACACAAATTTCGTTAAACAAATAATTAATTTCCTTTTTTTTAATTTACTTTTCAACATACCATGGGCAAAATACCATCATTGGTTTTAAAACCATGGCCAAATACCATGTGCACTTTTACTCCACTTTCTCCTTTTAATCCACTTTTACTTTTTAATCCACATTCACATAACTTCATGTTTAATCCACTCTCACGTAACTTCATATTTAATCCACTTTCATGTAATTTTGTTTCTATTCCACTTCCACTTTGTATTTATTAAAGTCACATTTCCTTTGAATATTTATATTTGAATACTTACCTTTGACATCAATGAAAATAATTTATTTAACCATCTCCCCCTTTTTCATTGATGACAACCCTATACTAAAAAACATGTAATCCTCTATAAATAGAAATAATTCTTTCTTATCTGCAACTCTCCCCCTATCTATAATTCCCCTCCCCTTGTCTGCAACTCTCTTGTGTCTATAATTCTCCCCCTTTAACATCAATGGAAAAGGAATTCTCCCCCTAAGCTATGTTTTTTTTTATCAATGAGATGAGAAGGATATCACTCCCAGTTTTTGTCTAAGATATGCAAATGTTTCTCTAGAAAGGGGTTCGGTAAAATTATATGCAACTTGTTCCTTGGTGGCAATGTATTCCATCTTGACACTTTGTTTGGCTACATGTTCTCTTAGGAAGTG
This sequence comes from Picea abies, assembly GCA_900067695.1. Classification (NCBI taxonomy): domain Eukaryota; kingdom Viridiplantae; phylum Streptophyta; class Pinopsida; order Pinales; family Pinaceae; genus Picea; species Picea abies. Next base: position 9,488 of record CBVK0103955814.1, read on the forward strand.
GTACTTGATGGGAATATGAATCGTATTTGAGTGCATAATAATATTCTTTGAAATGTTGATTGCACTTGTGTTTTCGCACATGATTGATATTGGTTGATCATATTCTACCTTAATATCATGTAGTGTTTGCTTCATCCAGAGAAATTGTGTGCAAAATTTTGTTTCTGCAATATAAACTTATTTTATTGTGGATAGAGAGACTGGAGATTGTTTCTTGTTCAACCAAGAAACTACACTATTGCCTAGAAATAATGCTCCTCCACTTGTATTTTTTTTGTCATCAACATTGTCTTCCCAATCTGCATCTATATACGTTGTTAGAGTAAAATATTCACCTCTTCAGTACCATAAGCTGAAGTCCAAGGTGCCCTTTAGATATTTGAATATCCTTTTTACTGCTTGCACATGAGTTACTTTTGGTGCAACTTGAAATCGCGCAACCAATCCTACTGCTTTCATAATGTATGGCCTTGGTGTTGTCACATATAGTAGGCTTTTGATCATTTGATATAGAATATATTTGCAGAACTAAATGAATACAAATTATTATTCAAATATGCTTAACACAAAATAACAAATATACAGTAAAATTGGTTTCTATTCAATAAGGAAATAAGTCGAAACTATAAAATGCAGCAGAAACAATATTGCTAGAATGGTGGTGGCTTATCTCTGAGAAGAGATGTGACGGTTGTGCTCATTCACAAGAAGATGATTACCATGTGGCTCTAAAGGAATTTTTACAATAAACAAGAATGTCAAAAACCATAGACATCCAAAAAACCTAACCCTAGGAGATGAAGCGCCAAAAGTCGTGTGGGCCCTGTTTGGGTAAGTTAGTACATCAACTTCCTGGGGTTGTAACTTTTGCATACGATCTCCATTTTAGGCGCACGATAGTTTGTTGGAAAGGTCTATTTGAGGACTAAACATTTTTTTGCTATCTATCAAAGATCATTTTGACTGTGGAGAGCCCTAAAAAACGTTGTTTAGGGCCTCAAAACGGCCCCGCGAGTCAGGGACCCAAAAACTAGGGAAAAAACTGTCAAAATGGAAAAATGCCAAAATGAGCCAGTCAGAATAGGTGGGAGGCCACCTAAATATATCTAGATCAATAATCCCCCATTAGGAATCAATGGTCTCCATTGTGTTGAGTTCCCCCATCAGATGAGAAAATTTCTGTTGAATTTGGTCCCGGGTGATCCACTTGCCTCGGTGTAGGAGCTGCCCTGCTTTGAGAACTCAATAAAGTTGGATCCTTTGCTGTCGAATTCCCTTGATCTGTTTGTCCACAATCTAATCACTAGATTCCTGTTGTATTTAGTTGGGGTTGAGCTATGTTGGTGTCAGTTGTTCTGTTATCTCTGAGGTGTCCAATAATGGTGGGAAATACGGTCGAAGGATATCCACATTGAACACTAGGTGAAAGACAAGGAAAGGAAGAATGTTGAGCTCGAAATCATTATCACCCATAGCCTTGGTGATGGTGTACGACCCATAATGGAGTGGGAAAAACTTTCTATGGGGTCCTGTAAGGCACTCTTTCTACAAGTGCAACCAAACTTTGTCTACCACCTGAAACTTATGTGGCACCCGGTGTTGATCATGGTGCTGCTTGTACTTGTCATTAGAATTCTATAGGATATCCTGAACCTGTTGACAGAAGTGTTGGATCCGCTCAATGAACCGAGTGGATTTTTCAACTTCAGTTGGAGCAGGAGATGAGTCAGCTGAGGTGACCGCAAGGGGTAGTGCAACATCTATGGGACCCAATACTTGGAATCCCAACCTCACTTGAAATGGGATGTGGCCACTTGAGCTATGTAGGGCTCGGTTGTAGCTATGTTGAACATAGGGGAGAATCTCATCCCATGTGCGAGGGTGCTTGGAATTATACATACGTATGATATACATGATCATTCGATTTACGACCTCGGTTTGGCCATCTGTCTAGGGGTGGAAGGCCATAGATTTGGTCAGCTTGTGTCCAGCAGTGACCAGAGGCTTGACCAGAATGTGCTAAGAAATTGACTGTCCCGATCTGAGACAATGGTTTATGGGATTCCAATATGTACCTAGACTCATTCAAAGAAGATCTTGGTAATGGCCTCTGTTGTGATTCTCTTCTTGCAGGCGTCTAAAATCGCCATCTTTGAAAAGCAATCCACAACCACAAAAACATAGTCATTGCCTCGCTTGGTGGATGGGAGGCCTGACATGTAGTCCATTGAGATGGATTCCCATGGCCTTTCAGGAGTAGGAAGAGGGGTGTACAGGCCATGTTTCTTAGTGTTTTGTTTGGAAATCATGCACGAAGTGCAGGACCTGATATCTTGACCTCCTATCGAAGTTTTGGCTAGTAGAAATTTTTCTACAACATTGCCACTATATTTTCAATGCCAAAGTGTCATGCCACCCGACTGTAGTGGGATTCCCTGGTCATATTCGCTCGCTCACTTGATAGAATGAAGATATGGCCCAGACGACACAAAATCCCATCCTAAATATGTAAATTAGTGACAATTGCGTTTGCGCCCAACATTTGGTAGGTGGTGGCAAAGTCTGGGTCTGTCTCATAGAGTTGGGGCCATCTAGAGGTCTCATGGTCACGAGAGTCTAGAATCGTGGTGAGTGTCATGAGTGGTGGTATGCTAAGGAAATCAATGACGCGGTTGGTGCTTCATGTTTTATACTTGATGTTGAGGTGGAATTGTTGCAAGTATGTGGACCACTTCTGATGGCGGTCATTCTGCAATTTTCCTTGTGTCTGCATGAACTGCAGTGGCTTATGATTAGTGTGGATGATTGTCTCCTTCCCAAGAATGTAATGTCTCCATTGGTGGTAGGCTTGCACAATGGAATACATTTCTTTGTCATAAGTAGGGTACTTACGGACAACATGTGATATTGTCTCACTATGATAGGCCATGGGATGGTCATGCTGAGTGAGAACGATGCCCACAACATAGTCTGAAGAATCTATATCAATCTCAAAGGATTGTTCCAGGTCTGGTAGTGAAAGTATTGTGACTGAGCAAGAGCGTTGCTTCAAATCATTGAACTCTTGTTGTTGGGACCGACCCCCCACAAATTTCACCTTACCACCACCCCTAGTTACTTGGATGAGGGCCCATGCAATATGGGATAATCCCAACACGAACTTGCTGTAGAAATTAGCAAGGCCAAAGAAGCTCAAAATCTTGAGTGTGGTTGGGGATGGCCAGTCACAGAAGACTTGAATTTTGGTTGGATCTACATGTACTCCATGTTGATCAATGATGTGTCCCAGGTAATGAACCCTGTCCATGCCGAAGGAGCATTTTTCCAAGTTGGCGTAGAGTTGGTGATGTCGCAAGGTGTGCAAAACCTATTGAATATGCTGCAAGTGTTATGCCCAAGTCTTGTTGTAAATGATGATGTCATCCAGATACATCACTACAAAAGTGTTGGTGAATGGTCATAGGATATAGTCCATAATCCTCATGAAAGTGGCTGAATAATTTGTCAAACCAAAGGGCATGACCAACCATTCAAAAAGACCTTTCTTTGACTTGAAGGCGTTCTTCCATACATCTTTCTGTTCTATTAGGACCTAGTGGTAGCCAGACTTCATATCAATCTTACTGAAGTATTTGGCCCCTGTGAGTTGATCAAGGAGGTCTACGATTCGGGAAATTGAGTACTAGTTTCTGACTGTGATTTTATTTAGAGCCCGGTAATCAATGCAAAGTCGCCAGGTTCCACCTTTCTTCTGTGCCAACACAATTGGCCTCCTGCAAGGTGATGGTTGGGATGGATGTGCCCCTTATGGAGCAGTTGTTGGATTTGTCACTTGATCTCCTCATTCTCTAACATAGAGCGGCACACTATCCCATTGGGAAACGATGCATCGAGGGTCAGATCGATGGAGTGTTTTACCTGATGGTCCAAAGGTACCCCAGTAGGTGAGGAGAAGATATCTGAGTATTCTTCCATGACCTTATCCACTTGCTTCTATTGTGTAGAGAGGTCAGACGCAGATACCTTGGATGTGGCTGCTATCTTTCATTCATTCTGAGAGCGAATCACGAAGAAGAAAAAATTCCCTATCTGAGAGATGACCTTTCTACATTACTTGGCAGAGATCAAGGAAATAGAATTGGGTGGGACTGCCTCGGGTATCCTGTACAATTTATTGTTCAAAGTAATAATAACACTGTGAGGCCTAGACTCATATATAGAATGATGTTTCCATAAATATGGTTGGCCCAAAAAAAAACTAAAAACTTCGAGAGGGGACATCACACAATACCTTGTCTTTGCAAGGATTGATGTCGTATGACAGGTGGCACTGTTGGCTGACGCGGATGTCGCTTCCTTGGCAAAGCCATCCGATGGTGTAGGGTTGTGGATGTGGTGTTTTTGGTAGGGCGAGTCGCTTGAAAACCTCTGCTTAGATGAGGTTCTTCTAGATACTGCTATCAATGATGAAGTGCATCAGGGTACCCTTCGCCCACATTTGTGAATGAAAAATGCGCTCTCCTTCCTCTAGCTCATCTGGTTCACCGGACTGGAGCTTGGTGGTAGAAGCGATAGCACTGGGTTTTGTGTCTATGATCTATCTCCCCCTTTCTGGTTTTGACTCAGAATCAAAACTCACATCTTATGCATAGGATTTCACCTCAGTCACCAGCGACTGCTTCGAGTGGAAATCAACAGTGTTATGCCAGGGGCTCTTATGGAAGTCACACCACTTATCAATATCTTTCTTTGTCTTTTTGATGTCCTTCTTTTCTTGTGGCATGGAACAATTTTCCTGAGGCTACTTGTCTTTGCTCTGTCCTTTGTTCTACAGGTTGGGGATGCTCTTTCCTGGATTTTGCTGTGAGGGGTTCCCAGGCCCAAATTGTCGCATCTTTTGTTTGAGCTTTTGCTCAATTTTGACGACATATCGGTAGGTTTCACCCAAGTATGAGATGTCTAGAAACTCCATTTCATCATGGATGTATCTATGCAGAACACCACAATACTTGAGCACCAGATGTCACTCAAAATATTTGATACCCATCTTGGTGCACAAGGTATGGAAGATATTTGTGAATTCAAGCACCGCTTGGTTTCTTTCCTGCTGCAACGTGGTCCATTTTGTGTATAGGTCATATTAACTTCCAATAAGGTAGTATTATTCCTTAATAACATCCTTGAAGGACTCCTAGGTGACTGCAACTGTAAATAATGAGGGTTCCTTTGTTTCCTTTTTCTCACGGAAAGTTTCCCACCAATATTTGACATGGGGGACGACTTTGAGGAGCGCAAAAGTAATATTTTCTCTATTCGAGAAGTTATGGATGGAGAAATATCCTTCTAGCATATTCAACCATTTCTCTACCACATCTGCTTCTATCTGACCTTCAAATATAGGAATATCAAATTTTTTTTGTACCTTCAAGGGGGTGGTGCTTCCGTTTGAGGAAGATGTGTCGCATGTTGGTAGTCACCGAAGGATTTGCACAAAACTATCCATCATCTTGTTCCTTTGTTGCATGAGGGATTCCTCGAGAAAATTTTTGAAGGGATCTCCTGTCCCATCGTCTTTCTTTTCTTCTGCCATGAGAGGTATTTTGGGCGTGCGAGAGATTTTGTCCTAAAGAGAAACAAGATCAAGACCAAATTCTTTGTACCTTGACCTCGTTGGGGACATGCATTAAGAACGACAAGGAGCATACCGCTCTGATATCACTAATCCAGAATATATTTGCAGAATGAAATGAATACAGATTATTATCAAAAGATGCTTAACATAGAATAATAGATATCCAGTAAAATTGTTTTCTATTCAATAAGGAAATAAGCTGAAACTATAAAATGCAGCGGAAACAAGCTTGCTAGAATGGTGGCAACTTATCTCTGAGAAGAGATGTGATAATTGCGCTCATTCGCAAGAAGATGATTAAGATGAGGCTTTGAAGGCCTTTTTACAATAAACAAGAATGTCAAAAACCCTAGACATCCAAAAGACCTAACCCTAGGAGATGAAGTGCCAAAAGTCGTGTGGGCCCCGTTTGGGTAAGTTAGTACATAAACTTCCTGGGATTGTAACTTTTGCATACGATATTCATTTTAGGCACACGATAGACCATTGGAAAGGTATATACGAGGAATACACATTTTTCTTCAATCTATTGAAGGTCAATTTGACTGTGGCGAGCCCTTAAAAATGTTTTTTAGGACCTCGAAACGACCTCGCAAGTCAGGGACCTGAAAACTAGGGAAAAAACTTCCAAACTCGAAAAATGTCAAAATGTGCCAGTTGGAATAGGTGGGAGGCCACTGAAAACCATCTGGATCATCGCTGGCCTATACAATGTTTGATTTTCTTCTAGAGTTTCAGCGTTTTTTCTCAATTTACAACATGTTACCACAAGTGTGTTAATTGGTGCACAATCTTCAATTTTGAATTTGTTCAACATTTCTTTGATGTACTTGGTTTGTCAAATGAATATGCCTTTGTCAGATTCAGAAATTTGTAATCCAAGAAGAATGACAATTCACCAAGAATAGACATCTTAAATTCCTTTTTCATTTCTATTGCAAACTCTTGGCACATTTCTTTCATATTGCCTCCAAAAATAATGTCATCTACATAAACCACAACAATCAACTGATTTTCTACTACTACATTGATGTAGATATTACTATCAACAATTCCTATTTTGAAGCCTTGTTGTTCTAGATATTTCTCAATTCTTGAATACCAAGCTCTAGGAGCTTGTTTACCTAATAAAGTGTTTTATTTAGTTTTCATAGATGATCCTTATTTTCTGATAATAAGAATCCTTCTGGTTGTTCAATGTATATTCCTTCCTCTAAATTTTCATTGTGAAATTCATACCTGACATCCATTTGATAGATTTTGAAGTTCTTGAAACATGCAAATATCAAAAACATTTGCATAGCTTCTAATCTAGCAACTAGGGCAAAGGTTTCTTCGAAATCAATACCTTCAACTTGAGCATAGCCTTTACAAATGAACCTTGCTTTATTTCTTATTACTTTTCCATCTTCATTCAACTTGTTCATGCCAACTCTTGTACAATTCAATTTTTGTTTCTACCACTCCATTATGTTGTGGAGTTCTTATAGCAAAGAAATGTATTTTTATCCCATGAGTCTGACAAAATTATTCAAATTCATTTGTGATCCGAAAATGATCTTTTAAATGATTATGGTTAAGTTTATGCATGATTTAATTTATCATTTAGGATTTAAAGAGAAGAAGAATATGCTTAATGTAAGAATTACACGGCCATTATAAAGAAATTAGAACAAAAAATAGACTATAAGAACAACAAACCATAATGCCAAATATTGATAATGGATTTCGACAAAAATTTGCCTATGTCTCTGGGCCTTTGTCTTCTGTGGGAGGCTTCTTATTAATATTAAATGATTAAAACATGTATCAAAATTACATCAATTTGGTATCTGATAGACTTTGTTGTGTTCTTCTCTGTCTCGGGAACCTGATGCAACAAACCGAACTGAAAAAAATGGAGTAGAACTCCTGGAAATGGCCTCCAAAGTTCGCTTCCTATGTGACTTCCCTGCATAAAAATGGCTTGAACTCCACAAATTCTTCAGCATTTTTCTATATCTTCCCTCCTAAAACACTCAAAAATTCTTTTTTTATATAAAATTTGAGTTGGTGATCAAAATCCCAACTTCCCTCCTCTTTCTGGGCTTTTTTTGGGCTCAAATCCCATTTTCTAGGAAAAAATCCACTAAAATCAAGCCTAAATTTGGTAAAATCCTCCAAATTTGGTCAAATCCGCCACATTTAGCACAATTGGTGCAACCCCCAAATCCTGGGCTCCTAGTCATATGGTGCCCCATATGACCAAGGCCCTAAAATTTTGACCTATCCCACATTGGGCAAATTCAGGCTGCCACATGACACCCTCTGATTGGGATACATGTCACCCCTAATTGGCCCGAGCCACGTTAGCCTACCTAGTCATCCACCATGTTAGCATTTGTACTACCACATCATTCTACCCAGTCATCTAGCACATCAGCATCCATACCACCACATCATCCTTCCTAGTCAGTTGCCATGTCAACGTCTGTACTACCATGTCAGCCAACCAAAACCTGCCATGTGTCATCTGTACGAATTGACATGTCATTGTACGGACTTCCATGTATCAGTCTGTACAGTCCCTGTCATCACCACATCAACACCCAAAAATGTCGAATCCACTTGACACATGTCACGCTCAAAGGTTGCCACATGTCATGATGACGTCAACATGATGTCATCAGTTGAATTTGACATGTGGACTTTGAATTTTTGCATGTTTTGGAAAAACTTCAAAACACGGTATCTTCACTATATGAAGTCCATTTTAGAATTAGAATATATTGACGGAATCAATAGGACGAGCACTATGCGATGGCGTTGGTTTCGTCTGAATCTGAGAACTTCGAATTTTTGGCCATTATAGATCCATTTTGGATCAATTTGAGATAAACTTACCTCCTCTTTCTGATATTAAACACATGTTTTTCAAATCATTTTCATTTTCAACCAAGGCTTGGAATGCTTTGAACTTCTCAAAAGATTTAGATTTTTCTTTTAAGAACGTAACCCATGCCATTTTAGAATAATCATCAATGAGCAACATGAAGTGATTTTTGCCTTGTATACTTTGTGTTCTTATAGGCCCAAAAATATCTGTATGAACGAGTTCCAATGACTTCATTGTTGAGTACTCATTTCATTTAAAGCTTGTTCTTGTTTTTTTTACATGCTGACATTACTTGTAGAGAGTGTTTGAACATTTAAAAATCTTCGGCGTGTCTCTCATTAGTTGTTTAGTGCCAATTGTTACCAGATTATCAAAGTTCATATGACCCATTCTTCTATGCCATAACCATATTTCATTTGTTTGTCTAATATATCACTTTTCTTCATGAATCTCATTGAGGACATATACATTATTTGATGTTCTATGTGCAATTGTCACTAATATTGTTTAGCCTTCCTTCCTTATTTCACAATCTTGAGAATTAAAAGTGAGATTGTGTCCTTGGTCACACATTTGAATAACACTTAGAAGATTGTGTTTCATACCATCAACATACAAGACATTTTTGTTTTAGTCTGTCCATTATTGAGACATAGATTACCTTTTCCATCTATCCTTGTGGTAGTATCGCTTCCAAATGTCACACTTCCTTAAATTCTTTCAAAGTGAGAAACTTGCTCTTGTCACCTGTCATGTGGCTTGAGCATACACTATCAACATACCATTGGTTTCCTTTGTTTTGAGCATGAAGGGAAGTTTGCACAAGCATAGATTCCTCCTTCTGCATCTCTTGTTCCTGCTTCCTTTTTCAAACACCTATGAGTTCTTTCTTTTGTTTGACAAGGGTATCCACATATTTGTTTTGTCTAGGAGTTGTTATTATGATCCAATAATTTGAAGATTATTTTTTTGAGTTTCATTTGATATTTACAAGTTAATAAGATATGTATTTCAATCTTATTAAAAAAAAAATTGGAAGTTATATCTAATGTCTTTGCAATCCAATCAATTTAAGCAAAAGGTGTTTTTATCCTCTACTTTATTTTTCTCATAAATTTTATAAATTATTTCGTGCCAGGATATTTTAGGTCTTGCCCAAAACCCTATTTCACTATGAAACTCAAAGGAATTTGTTCTTATCCTTGGGATATTTATTTTCTTTATTTAGTGGGGAATGATGGAAAAATAATTTTGATATTGTAACTTAGGGTAAATGATTTATTTGAATTAATTCAACTTTCTCTTATTCTCAATATCCATATCACTTCACATTTTCCTTTTAAACTTAGTTTTGATAGTGCTTCTAACAATGTTTATATCTTGGAGGATATCCTCCTCCATTATCTCCCAATGGTTTAACCAAGAGAATACATAACTAGTCTAGCCTCTTTTGATCCTTGAGTGACTTTCTATAATACCCAAATTTTGATCCCTGAATTAATAATGTATGTTTGTACATGATGAAAGGCCAAAGAGACTAGAGATGTGATATATTTTGAATATTAATAATAAAATACATCACCGACTATAGATGGACAAGGAAAAAGTTATAAGAAGATATGATTCCATGAGAGAGGGGGGTAGCTAAAGGGGATAGACAAAATTATTATACTTTATTAAACCCATTTTTAGTTAGTGGGGAAAATGAATTACATGAGATTCTTGGGGAAGACACATGGTGCATTGTGAGCATTCATTCATTAAGCATATTTTGATGGTTCTTGAGGGGGATTCATCATTCTTTCTTTCTCATTCATTCTTGTTATTTCTTCTAGGAGAGAAGAGAATATTTATGTAGTAGAGAGTCATTACTAGTTGTTTGTATGAGAATATTAGTTATTTTCTAGCAATGTAAAGATGTTGGAGTCCATGAAAGCATTGACATTTGAGGAAAATTTTCCAAAGTTGAGAATCTTTGGAGCTTCCAACATTGAGAATTCTTGATCAATTTGTATTAGAGCCCTGGAAATAAGTGAATAGCCAGAGGGACTACATTGTTGATATGTAAATTTCCATGGATATTCCACTGGAATAGTTCATCACAACAGATTATATAATAAATAACTGAAATCTTTACTATTAAGGTTATTTTTCCTTTAGATATCAGACTCCTCATTATTGGTTTTCTTTAAAAAAAAACGCACGAAATAGTTCAAATGCAAAATATAGAGAACATAAATAAATACACACACCCTCCACAAATAAACACAAGATATGACCTGGGAAATCCAATACAGAAGAAAACCCAACTAGAAGGTGATATTTTTCTACTCTCTTTTCTTTGGTATAGAAATGATACAATTATAAAGTAAGAGGCACTCTCTATGGATTTGCCTTTGACCTGTGGTCTGTATGGCTTCTACAAAATCTCTCCTCCTGTATTATTCTCACAGAATACCACTCTCAATTTTTTTTTCTAAACTATGGAATAAGATACAATGCAAAAAAATGGAACCCCTTCTCCTCCTAGTGGCACAATATTTAACATAGCCTGATAGCCATATAGGGGTAGGGTTTTTACTTCCTTAACCCTCAATTGTTGTAGGCTTTTGAACCTTCTAGAATCTTTTTTAAATTCCTCATGTGTCTAGCCCTGTATGCATGAGTAATGGGGGCTGATGTGGCATCCTCTTGTACCATGGTGGTCAACATGATAGGTAAACTTGTGGGAGGAATAATATTTGCATACGAACTCTGATTGATTAATGATTTTCATTGTTGGAAAGGTATTGGAGTGTATAACACTGTCAAGGTGTTTCTTAAAATTTTTGGACACCAAAACCCCCAAAAAAGGCATTTAATTCCTCAAAATGGATCTAGAAGGTTTTGGACCCCAATTTTCCAAAATGGAACCTGCCACTAAAATGACCCTACGAGTTGATTCCTCGAATTTTTTCCACTCTGAAAGCATCAAGTTAGATGAAAAATAATATAATGATCCAATCCAGATCATAACTCCCCATTTAGGGAGGCTTTTCTTCCCCAAAATATTTATTGAATGAGGTGAGAAAATTTGTCCTCTACCTTCTCCGTGGAGTACCACTTTGATTTTCCTAGAAGCTGTCCTTTCAACCCAATCTGCCAAAGGTCAGTTTTCCCTTGTCTTGTAGTTCTGGAATGCTTATAAAAAATTGTGACCTCTACTAACTTCACCTCAACATCTGGTGCTAATTCATTTTTTGAAGGTAGGACCTTCTCCTCTTCCTGATCCAACATGGAATGCTTATAGAGTTTGAGATTTGCCACATTCACTATTGAGTAAATGTGCATGTATGGGGGTAGACTGAGTTTGTAGGAATTATCTCCCGCCTTTTCCAATACCTCAAAAGGATCATATCATAAGACTTGATATTATTACTAGGACCCTCTATAATTTCCTTATTCAGTTGTAACCATACTCTATCTCCCACTCTAAATTTTCTCTTTTTTCTTTGTTGGTCATGTCTAGCCTTGTAATTTTCATGTGACTTATTGTGTCTCTTATACCTACAAATGGATTTGTCTGATATTCTAAACAATTTTTTATGCTTTTAATGCATCTCATGTGAGGTCCTCCCTCACTCCTCCTTGTTGTCCATATACAACATCTAAGGGTGAAGGTGGCAAATACCCAAAGCAAGTTTCAAAATATGACTTATCAGTAGAAGTGTGGACTGCTCTATTATAAGAGTGTTGTATATAGATCAAATTTTCATCCTAGGTCTTTAGATGCTTCTGGTTGTAACCCCTCAAAAGTTGCACCAAATTCTTGTTGACTACTAATGTCTGCCCATATTTCTATGAATGGAATGTTGCAGACCTCTTCAACTTAGTGTCCATCTTCTCCCACATTGTAGTCCAAAATGCACTGAGAAATATGGTATCCCTATATGAGATGATGCTCCTTGGTATCCCAAAGTGCACCCAGATATGTTTTTAAGAACAAGTTTGTTTCTTTCTATCCTTTGATGGTACTTTTACAAGGCATGAGAATCCACATTTTGTTGAACCTGTCAATTAACAAAAATAAATAGTCAGTTCCCTTCCATGTGGTTGGTAAACCTACCACAAAATCCATGGAAATGCTTTCCCAAGGTTGAGTGGGTACATGTAAGGGATGGTATAGACCTTGTTTCCTATTATTGGACTTGTTGGTACAACAAAGTATACATCCTCTAATATACTGTGCTACATCTTCTTGCATTCTAGGCCAATACACATACCTTTGTAAATTGGCAATTGTCTTCCCAACACCAAAATGTCCTGCAACCTTGGACGTGTGAGCCTCTCTGATAAGCTATAGTCGTTCACCTTTAGGGACATAGATATTTTCAAGATTGTAGGGTAATCCATTATGGAAATGATAGTCACCTTATTTTGTATGAATTTGGCCCATAGTTGTTTAAACACCTCCTTGAAGTCCTCATCTTTTGTGTATGGTTATTTGTATGCATTATGGATAAAAGGATCCATATGCATCAAAGTTCCCAAAGATGTAATCTTGGACATGGGTGGTCGTGAAAGCATGTCTACCAACTTATTTTTTCTACCCTTATTATACTTAATGAATAGATAAAATTGTTGTAAAAACCCCATCCACTTGTAATTATTGGTTTGTTGTAGCTTAATCTGGTCATGCAACTAATGTAGTGTCTGGTGATCTGTGTGGATGATGGTATCATTTCCCATCAGATAGTGCTTCCACTTTTTGAAAACTTGTACCAATGCATAGAGCTCCTTGGTGTAGGTAGGTTAGTTGAGAACCGCCCCATGGAATACTTCATAATGATAACATATGGGCCTTTCTCCCTACATCAAGACTACTCCCATGGAATACGCAATTGCATATGTATACACTTTTAAGGGCTTCTGTGAATTTGGTAGTGCAAGAACTAGTGCTTGACTGATCTTTATTTTTAGCTTGTCAAATGCCTTTTATTGATTATTTCCCTAATGGAAAATATTACCACTGTATTTTGTGGCATGGAGTGGTGCAGCTACTACTGAAAATGAAGCTATGAAATTCTGCAAGTATTGTGTTTCCCCAAACAAAATCCTAACTTCAGTGATGTTTGTAGGAACTGGCCATTTCATGATGGAATCCATATTTGTGGGATATACCTTGATCTCCCCTCCATGAATCACATACCCCAAACATACCAAATACTACTCAGAAAACTTGCATTTATTGAGATCAGATAGTAGTTGGTGCTTTTTCAGAGTCTCTAACACCTACATAAGATGTGAGATGTGCTCCTCCCAGGTAGTGTTATAAACCAGTATATCATCCAAATAAACAATAACAAATTAATCTAGATAAGGGAATAAATTATCATTCATCAGTCTCTTAAATGTAGTTGGTGCATTTCATAAATTGAATGGAATAACATACCACTCATACAAACCTTGCTTTGTCTTGAAGATCGCCTTCCAAGTATCTTCTTCTTTGACTCATACCTCGCAATATCCTGATTTCAAATCCAACTTAGTGAAGTACTTGGCATGTTGTAGTTGGTCCAACAGATCATCCATGTTTGGTAGAGGGTGTTAACACATAGGATGTGCAGGTTGTCAAAGGCTCTTTAGTCATTTTTCATGTTAATATAATCAAGGTATTGATTTTTAACTTGGGTCTAAAGCTGATCAAAATACATTTGCCCAGTCTTCATGTCATGATGGTGGTTTTCATTATTAGCACAAGAGGGAAAGTAAAGGTCTCCATCAAATGTTGTCATCCAAAAAGTTTCCAAAGGGTCTTAGACATTCATCCAACCACCTAAAGCATCTTGTCAAGTCATAAAACAGATGCATTACAAACTCTCCTAGAACGGTTGGTGCCAAGTTAAACACTTAAAGGTTGATGGTTCAACTTTATGCAGTAAGGGGTAAAAATCATATGCTAGCTACCATTACTTGATATTCAAAATTCCATCTTTTTCAAACCATTTTAGTCATCAAGAGATCTATTTTTCTACATGATTTTACATGTTGCAAACCGAGCTAGTGGTGCCAACTCTCTATTTTGCACAGTTGCTTTAAAATATGGCTATTAAAACTTCATTCAGCCTTGTCATCATCATTTCATCCAAGATTCCATCTTCAATTTACATCTTATCCTCTACAATACTGTAAAACTTACTTGTAGCAAAACCCTAAGAAACATTTTTTGTCTTATGATTGCTTACTTGTTGTTTTGGAAGACATTTTTGATTGCTCATAGGTTGAAAGAAGCTTTAGCATGGTCCAACGGAGTATTTTGGTAGGTTGGCACATTTCCTAAATCATTTGAAGCATTTTTTAATCAAATCAGAACCAACAGGAAATATCACAGCACCTGGACTCACTGGCATTGCAAACTGGTAATTTGGGACAATTTGTAGCAATTAGCACATATCAGAGTCATGTTTTGATCATAACTTTTAAATTCTGATACGGGTTCTTCTGAAATTTGGTGTGGAGAAGCACCATATTACCATTGAATCACTGAAAATAAATCATCCCAACTCAGTTTGTAGTTTGGGATAAATTTCAAAATCCTCACCTGTGGGAAAGTTAGCAGCGTATCCTGCATAGGTGCTGCGAACTCTAACTGTCTCACAAATATGAGCTATGTGAGTGTTGCCAACTATCAAGAAAGGTTTGAATGGTTTCCTAGGAGTTATTTGGACATGAGGGACATGTGTTCCATCTCCAGATCAAGCAACATTACATGTTTCAAAAGGCATTTATCACAATAGACAAGATCCCCAAAAATAGAAATTTGTTATGTTTTTGTTAGAATCGTTTGCAATAAACTCCTAAATTAAGGAGGATCCTATGTAGTTCCTTGGTTTCGACCACCCTAGAGTAGATATAGATAATTCACTATATATGAAGTGGATTTTGATAAGGAAAGGGTTGTATTCATGATCCAAGAGAGGAGAGAGATGGAGAAGTAGTTTAGCTGCTCATTTGTAAGCCTGAGGGCCTGTTGTAATTAGCATTCCTGTCATTAAAGATTCATGAGATTTGTTCATCAGCTTGTCTTCTTTGTTTTCCATTTATTTTTTTATATTCTTGAGTGAATATATTGCATGTTTTGAGAATCAAAGGTTGCCTTTGATTAATGGATCCTTGAGCAGTAAAGGAACTGTTGTAGCTGGCATGTTAATCATTGTTTCTATTCAAGCATTTTTCCATCTATTTTGCAGAGAGGATTTGTGTTTATTAAACATTCTTATTTTTGTTCACTTTCCTTTCTTCTAATCATCATCATATAATCTATTAACCAGATATTTAACTTGATTTCCTTCAATTTGCAGAGTGGTTTTGACTCCATGCCCAATGGTAAATCACTAATCTACAGTCACACTGTTGCCCTCTTTTTTGTTCTTTCTTGTTGATCCACCCATTTAAATTGATTTAATTTTCCAAATTGTGATGGGTATTAGGCTTGTTCTTAAAGCATTCTAAGAATAACTCCTAGTGCTAAAAATTTTGGCATCATTGTCAGGGATGAAGTTGAAGATCTTATTTGGGTTGTAGGACAAAGAATACTACCAGTTCTTGATGGTGAGCAAGGATTGGTGACAGAACAAACTGCATACCTTTTCAGCTGGTGATTCCACTCCATGAAGAAATAATATGTTGGTGACTTCACTTATTCAGGATGACAAAGGGCATGGAGGCTATCTTGGAACGGAGGTTTGCACCTCTCAATTTTTCAGTTGTCCCTGATTTTCCAAATCTAGTGCCTCTACCGTCAGAATGGATGGATTACCTTCATACTTTCAAAGAAGACAAGGGGGTAAATCCTGCTTAGAATCTCGTTACATTACATCAATGCATGGATCAACTAGACATACATCATGAGGATGTGTTGATGAAAATTTTCATGTACTCTTTAAAAGGTGATGCATGAGAATGGTACTTTTCTCTTCTTCCTTCTAGCATATGTTCCTTGAGATATTTTCATGTTGCGTTCAACAAACACTGTAAAAGGTACTTTCCACATGAAATGATTCTTGAATATTGCTATGAAAAATTTGAATCTCGAGCTCAAAGGATAGTATATTTTTCCTCTTATGATGAACTTTATGAAGGTCTTGCTGAAACAAAAATTAAAGAAGAGTTAGTTTGTGAAGAAAACATTTTAAACTCTTTTATTAAAGAGGAGCTTGAAAAATATGGTCATGATCTACATTTTTTCGATCCCTTGCATTTATCTTTCATATTGCATGTTCAAGATTATCAATTTTTAAGGAAGGAGTCTTTAGATCTTGAAATAAGTGATAGTCATGTGAAAGAAAAAATTGATCATGAAATGGTTGAAGAGATTTTTCAAGATCAAAAAATAGTAGATCATATTAACCATTGTTTAAATCAACAAGTTTATGACATACTTGAAGTTGAAAAAACTCCATTTGTTGGTTATGAAGAAGATAAAGTGTATTTTCAACACACTTTTGTTGCAGGATCATACAATGATCCTGTCGTTGAAAAAGCTTATGAGCGGATTTCTCAAGTTATATCCCTTAATGGTCCACCTTTGTTTGATCACTATGGAGACAGTGATGTTGAAGACCAAGAACAACCACTAATTTGTGAAGATCAAAGATTTAATATTTTTAATCGTGAAACAAAAAGATCTCAAGAGAGGCGGTGTAGTTCCAAAAGGAATATGCCAGATTTGTTCGGTCATAAAGAACAAGTTGAATATTGCCTTGCAGAACATCAGTTAGATGAGCATAATTGGTCAAATAAATTACTCAAACTATCATCAGAGATCAGAAAGTCTGCATTCACCATTCTTGTACTTGAATCTGCAACAAATATTGAACAACATGTGATCAACAGTGATATCAGCCTACAACAATTTTCAGTTTTTCATACAAATCAAATTGCAGAATATCTAACACTAATGAAATTCCCTTTCTTGGATAAGATGGAGGTTTTTTATAGGTTTCAGAATCCAATAGTATCTTGGATGGATTTGTCATTTCCATAGATCCCAAATGTTGCAATTTTTTTCATCTCATCAATTTGCAGCTGTGAGTACATGTTTTTTGTGGAATTGTTATTGTTCATGATATGCTCTCTTCATGTCTTCTTACTTAACAACAAACAAGGATTACATTTCATCAGTCAGGTGCTTTTATGGATCCATTGGAAAGTTGATTACACTTGATCAAGTAGCAGTTCAGTTGATTGGAGTAGGAGTAGGAGTGTGCATAAACAAGATTTCCATGCAAGTATTTGGTTTTCAATTTGAGTACAACATTTAGTTTGCAACAATATGTTTTGGTTTCATAATAAGTTGTAGAAATTGGGAAGGAGGTGAAGGAATCCTAGCCCAATGGATAAGGCATTGGAACTTCTTCTTCTTGGAGCATCACAAGGAGGTCTCTATCCCATGTGGAGCCATATGTTAACACATAGGATGTACAGGTTGTCAAAGGTTTTTTAGTCATGTTTCATGTTAATAAATCAAGGTATTGATTTTAACCTTAGGTCTAAAGCTGATCAAAATACATTTGCCTAGTCTTGATGTTATGATGGTGGTTGTCATTATTAGCAAAAAGGGAAAGTAAACGTCACCATCAAATGTTGTCATCCAACAAGTGTACAAAGGGTCTTATACATTCATCCAACCACCTAAAGAATCTTGTCAAGTCATAAATCAGATGCGCTGCAAACAATCCTAGAACGGTTGGTGCCAAGTTAAACGCTTGAAGGTTGATGGTTCAAATTATGCAGCAAGGGGTAAAAATCATATGCTAGCTACCATTACTTGATATTCAAAATTACATCATTTTCAAACCCTTTTAGTCATCAAGAGATCTATTTTGCTACATGATTTTACATGTTGCAAATCGAACTAGTGTTGCCATCTCTCTGTTTTGCACAGTTGCTTTGAAATATGGCTATTTAAACATCATTCAACATTGTCATCATCATTTCATCCAAGCTTCTAGCTTCAAGTTACTTATTATCCTCTACAATATTGTAAAACTTACTTGCATCAAAACCCTAAGAAACATTTTTTTTCTTGTGATTGGTTAATTGTTGTTTTGGAAGACATTTTTCATTGCTTAGAGGTTGAAGGAAGCTTTAGCATGGTCTGACAGAGTGTTTTGGAAGGTTGGAAAATTTCTTGTATAATTTGAATCATTTTTGAAATTAATCAACACCTACAGGAGAGTTTGCAACGCCTAGACTCATTGGCGTTGCGAACTAGTAATTAGGGACAGTTTGTAGCAATTAGCACACAACAGAGTCATGATGTTTTGATCATAACTTTTAAATGCATATATGGGTTCTTCATAAATTTGATGTGGAGAAGAACTATATTACCATTGACTTGTTGAAATAAAATCATCCCGACCCAGTTCGTACTTTGGAAGAAAATTCAAAATCATCACCTACAAGAAAGTTCAAAGTACATCCTGCATAGGTGTTGCGAACTCTAATAGTCTAACAAATCTTAGCTATGGGAGAAATTCCAACTATCATGGAAGGTTTGAATGGTTTCCTAGGATTTATTTGGACATGACTAACATGTGTTCCATCTCCATATCAAGCAGCATGACCTGTTTCAAAAGGCATTTATCACAATAGACAAGATCCCAAAAAATAGGAATTTGTTATGTTTTTGTTGGAATCTTTTGTAACATACTCCTAAATGAAGGAGTATCCTATGTAGCTCCTTGGTTTAGAACTCCTTAGAGTAGAGAGAGATCATTCACTATATATGAAGTGGATTTTGATAAGGAAAGGGTTCGATTCATGATCCAAGAGAGGAGAGAACTGGAGGAGAAGTTTAGTTGCTCATTTGTAAGCCTGAGGGCATGTTGTAATTAACATTTCTTCCATTAAATATTCATGAGAGTTGTTTATCAGCTTGTATTCTTTGTTTTCCATTTATTTTTGTATCTTCTTCATTGAATATATTTCAGGTTTTGAGGATCAAAAACTACCTTTGATTAATTGATCCCTAAGCAGTAAAGGATATGTTGTAGCTGGCATGTTAATCATTGTTTCTGTTCAAGCATTTTTTCATCTATTTTGTAGAGAGGAACTCTGTTTAGTAGACATTATTCTTTTTTTTCACTATCCTTTCTTCTAATAATCATCATATAATCTCTTAACCTAATATTTAACTTGATTTCCTTCAATCTGCAAAGTGGTTTTGATTCCATGCCCAATGGTAGATGATTGATCTACAGTCAGATGATTTCCCTCTTTCTTGTTCTTTCTTGTTGATCCACCCATTTAAATTGATTTAGTTTTTCAAATTTTGATGTGTATTAGGCTTGTTCTTAAAGCAGTCTAAGAAAAAATTCTAGTGGTAACATTTTTGGCGTCGTTTTTGGGGACGAAGTTGAAAATATTCCCTGGGTTGTACGACAAAGATTACTACTAGTTATTGATGGCGAGAAAGGATTGGTGACAGAAAAAATTGCATACATTTTCACATGGTGAGTCCACTACATGAAGAAAGAATATATTGGTGACTTAACTGATTCAGGATGACAAAGGCCATGGAGGCTATCTTGGCATGGAGTTTTTCACCTCTCAATTTTTTAGATGTCCCCGATTTTCCAAATCTAGTGCCGCCACCCTCAGAATGGATGGATTACTTTCCTACTTTCAAAGAAGACAAGGGGGAAAATATTGCTCAACATATCATTACATTCAATCAATGTAAGGATCAACTAGCCATACATCATGAGGATGTGTTGATGAAAATGTTCATGTACTCTTTAAAAGGTGATGCACGAGAATAGTACTTTTCTCTTCCTACTTCCAGCATATGTTTCTTGAGAGATTTCCATGTTGTGTTCAACAAACACTGTAAAAGGTACTTTCCATATGAAATGCTTCTTGAAGATTGTTGTGAAAAATATGAATCTCAAGCTCAAAGGAAAGTAGATTTTTCCTCTCGTGATAAACTTTATGAAGGTCTTGTTGAAACAAAAATTAAAGAAGAGGTAGTTTGTGAAGAAAATTTTTAAACTATTTTATTAAAGAGGAGCTTGAAAAACATGGTCATGATCTACAATTTTTCGATCCCTTGCATTTATCTCTCATACTGCATGTTCAAGATCAACAATTTTTAAAAAATGAATCTTTAAATCTTGAAATAAGTGATAGTCATGTGAAAGAAAAAAATTGATCATGAAATGGTTGAAGAGATTTTTCAAGATCAAAAACTAGTAGATCATGTTAACCATTGTTTAGATCAACATGTTTATGACATACTTGAAGTAGAAAAAACTCCATTTGTTGTTATGGAAGAGAAAGTGTATTTTCAGTAGACTTTTGTTGCAGGATCATACAATGAGCCCATCTATGAAAAAGATTATGAGCATATTTCTCAAGTTATATCCCTTAATGGTCCACGTGTGTTTGATCACTGTGGAGATAGTGATGTTGAAGACCAAGAACATACACTAATTTTTGAATATCAAAGATTTAATATTTTTAATCATGAGTCAAAAAGATCTCAGGAGAGGCAGTGCATTTCCAAAAGGAATATGCCAGATTTGTTCGGTCATAAAGAACAAGTTGAAGATTTCCTTGCAGAACATCAATTAGATGAGCATAATTGGTCAAATAAATTACTCCAGCAACTATCACCGGAGATCAACAATTTTGCATTCACCATGCTTGTACTTGAATCTGCAAAAAATATTGAACAACATGTGATCAGCAGTGATATCATCCTAAATCAATTTCAGTTTTGTAGACAAATCAAATTGCAGAAGATCTAACACTGATGAAATTCCCTTTCTTGGATCAACTGGAGGCTTTTTATAAGTTTTAGGATCCAATAGTATCCTGGATGGATTCGTCATTTCCACAAATCCCAAATGATGCAAGTTTTGTCATCTCATCAATTTGCAGTTGTGAGTAAATGTTTTTTGTGGAATTTTTGTTGTTCATGATATGCTCTCTTCATGTCTTCTTACTTAGCTACAAACAAGGATTTTGTTTCATTAGTCAGATGCTTTTATGGCTCCATTGGAAAGTTTATTACACTTGATCAAGAAACAATGCAATTGATTTGAGTAGTAGGAGTGTGCATAAATAAGATTTCCATGCAAGTTTTTGGTTTTCAGCTTGAGTACAACATTCAGATTGCATCTGGTTTGCAAAAATATGTTTTGGTTTCAGAATATTGTGTAAATTTGGAAGGAGGTGAAGGGCTCCTATCCCAATGGATAAGGCATTGGAACTTCATATTCTTGGAGCCTCATGGGGAGGTCTCCATCCCTTATGGATCTAGATGTTAACACAAAGGATGTACATGTTGTCAAAGGTTTTTTAGTCATGTTTCATGTTAATAAATCAAGGTATTGATTTTAACATTGGGTCTAAAGCTGATAAAAATAAATTTGCCTAGTCTTGGTGTCATGATAGTGGTTGTCATTATTAGCATGAGAGGGAAAGTACAGGTCACCATCAATTGTTGTCATCCAACAAGTGTCCAAAGGGTCTTAGACATTCATCCAACCACCTGAAGAATCTTGTCCATTCATAAATCCTACGTGTTGAAAAATATCCTATAAAGGTTGGTTCCATGATCCACATGGATATTGGTGCCCACCCACCTTTACCAACTAGCTCAAATCAGTTTTTTGGCAATTTTGGTAATTTACTATTTTTAGCAGTTTTTAACTTTTGGGGCCATTTTGAGGGCATAAATGAAGGTTTTTTGGGATCAAGCTTCTCAATGATAGCCAAAGGCTCTAATTGATCCCCCTAAATTAATATCCTTGACGATACCTTTCCAATGAGCTATCGTGCACCCCAAACAGAGATCATATGCCAAAGTTACACCCCCGAGAAGTTGATACACCAAACTACCCAAAACAGGGGTCCACAAAACTATTGACTTTTCATCTTCCAGGATTAGCGTTTTGGATTTTATTTATGATAAAAATGCATTTGGATCCTCATTGTAATATCATCTTCTTTTGAATGCGAGTAGTGGACACATCTCTTCTCAGAGATAAGCTGACACCATTCTAGCGAGTCCTTCACTCTGTATTTTACAGTCTTTGTACATTTTCACTCATTAATAGAAAATTGTGTATTGCTATGTCTCTGTGTTTATGGTTGCATCTCTGATACATTTCTGTTATATTATTGGATATCCAAAATATCTATGTACATTTCTTTATTATATCCCCGCTCTCATTTCGTGCTGAAAATAATATGGATCAGTGGTATCAGAGCAGGTTGCTCTTGATCGTTTTTTCAATGCATGTCCCTGACAAGGTCCAAGTATAGAAATTTGGGTCTCGAGCTTTTCTCTCTTGAATACAATCTCTCTCAGATGCCCAAGAAACCCTCCATGGAAGAATAAAATAAAAACGACAGAGCGGATGATTCTATCAATATGTTGCTTGAGAAAGCTCTCATGCGACAGAGGGACGAAATGATGGAGAATTTTTCCCACATCCTTCAACACCTGCTAATAGAAACAGGCGCATATTCATCAAACAACCACTTTGGAAGCACCTCTCCTTTCAAGGTACAGGTTAATTTTAATATTCCCGTATTTGAAGGTCATATAGATGTGAATGCCCTAGACAAATGGTTAAATCTCTTAGAAGGTTATTTCTCTGTTCATAATTTTTTCAACAGGTAAAATATCACCTTCACACTCCTTAAAGCTCTCCCCCATGTCAAACATTGGTGGGAAACTTACTGGAAGAAAAGTTCCACAGAGGAGTCTGGAATATATGGGGCCAAGCCCACTTGGGATTTTGTGTGGATGCGGTAAAGGAACAATATTACCCTGTTGGCAACTATGAGGACCAGTACATGAGATGGACCACACTGCGACAAGAGAGGGGCCAGGCAGTTCGAGAGTTCACCAATACCTTCCATACCTTGTGCACCAATCTGGGTATCAAAGACTTTGAATGACATTTGGTTATGAAATACCATGGGGCTCTACACAGATACATCCAAACTAAAATGGATTTTCTGGACATCTCATCACTCAGTGTTGCTTATCGATATGTTGTTAAAATCAAGCAGAAATTTAAGCACCAGAACAAACAGGAGTTTGGGTCTATAAATTTTCAACAACCAAAGCATGATAAAGACGGCCCTAACAAACAGTCTCCTGAAAACCAGTCTAATCCACAAGAAAAGAAGGGTCACTGGAAGACAAAGAAGGACACTGGAAAATGGTGTGATTTACACAAAATCCCCTGGCACAACACTGAGGAATGTCGCTCAAAAAATTCATTGGTGTTTGGTATCAAAGACAAGGAGACGAACCTTGATTCTGAATATGATTCTAAAAATACTGGTAACAGACAGATCATCGACGCAAACCCCACTGCTATTGTCACGACCACATCAATTCAACTAGAAGAACCAATAGATCCTAAAGAGAGAGAGCACATTTTTCATTCACAGATGTGGGTGAAGGGGACCTCTCTGCATTTTATTGTTGATAGCAGAAGCCAGAAGAACCTCATCTCAGCAGAGGTCATCAAACAGTTGGGATTGTCGACACCATGTTGTTTATCAGTCTCAAACCTGCAGTGCCATTGTTTCTCTCGGGGTTCATCTCTACAGAATACCAGAGGTAGTTCTGACTACTGTTCCACCTAAACAATTCCACAAGGTAGTATCTCATACTACAAAATTCAGCTTTTTCACAATCTGTTCAAAAGGTGAACAGAAGGATACTTCAACCACTACATCCTCAGCCCAAGCACCTTCTATCCAACAGAAGTAGGTCGAAAAGATTGCAGCAAAGTGTAAAGATTCCTTTTTCATACAAGACTCTCATGTAGCCAAACTGGTTAAAAAGTACTAACCCCTCTAGCCACATGTTCGTGACAACCTTCAACAAGCTAAGCGGCACAACTTCTCCAACAAGGCAAGCAACTAATCAAGATGCAAATTCATCAAACGCTTTTCACTCTCCCCCAAGCACTCAACGCAATGGAGACCATTGCTTCCTAAGGAGGGAGGATTGATCCAGGTGGATATCGGTGGCCACCCACCTTTACCAATTGGCTCAAAACAGTTTTCTGGCAATTTTGATAATTTACTATTTTTAGTAGTTTTTAACTTCCGGGACCATTGTGAGGGCCTAAATGAAGGTTTTTTGGGATCAAGCTTCTCAATGAATGTTGAAGTCTCTAATAGATCCCCCTAAATGAATCTCTTTGATGATACATTTCCAACAAGCTATCGTGCGCCCCAAACGGAGATCATATGCCAAAGTTACGCTCCCGGGAAGATGATACACCAAACTACCCAAAAGGGGGTCCAAAAAACTATTTGCTTTTCATCTTTTGGGGTTAGGGTTTTGGATTTTCTTTATGATAAAAATACCTTTGGAGCCTCATTGTAAGATCATCTTCTTGTGAATGCGAGTAGCGGACACATCTCTTCTCAGAGATAAGCTGCCACCATTCTAGTGAGTCTTTCACTCTGTATTTTACAATCTTTGTACATTTTCGCTCATTAATAGAAAATTGTGTATTATTGTATCTCTGTGTTTATGGTTGCATCTCTGATACATTTATGTCATATTATTGGATATCTGAAATATCTATGTACATTTCTTTATTATATCTCTACTCTCATTTCGTGCCGAAAATATAATCTGGATCATGCCAAGTTAAACGCTTAAAGGTTGATGGTTCAACTTTATGCAACAAGGGGTAAAAATCATATGCTAGATACCATTACTTGATATTCAAAATTCCATCATTTTCAAACCATTTTATTCATCAAGAGATCTATTTTTCTACATGATTTTACATGTTGCAAACCTAACTAGTGATTCCAACTCTTTGTTTTGCACAGTTGCTTTGAAATATGGCTATTCAGACTTCATTCATCCTTGTCATCATCATTTCATCCAAGCTTCCAACTTCAAGTTACATCTTATCCTCTGCAATATTGTAAAACTTAATTGCAGCAAAACCCTAAGAAACATTTTTTGTCTTATGATTTCTTACTTGTTGTTTTGGAAGACATTTTTCATTGCTCAGAGGTTGAAGGAAGATTTAGCATGGTCCAACAGAGTATTTTGGAAGGTTGGCACATTTCTTTCATCATTTGAATCCTTTTTGAAGAAAATCAACACCTACAGGAAATTTTGCAGTGCCTGGACTCACTGGCATTGCGAACTGGTAATTTGGGACAGTTTGTAGCAATTAACACACAACAGAGTCATGTTTTTATCATAACGTTTAAATTCAGATCTGGGTTCTTCTGAAATTTGGTGTGGATAAGCACCATATTACCATTGATGTGCTAAACAAAAATCATCCTGACCCAGTTCATAGTTTGGGAGAAAAGTCAAAATAATCACCTATAGGAAAGTTCACAATGCATCCTGCATAGGCACTGCGAACTATAACAGTCTGGTAAATTTGAGCTATGTGAGCACTTCCAGCTATCAAGGAAGGTTTGAACGGTTTCCTGGCAGTTATTTGGACATGAGGGACATGTTTTCCATCTCCATATCAAGCAGGATGACCTGTTTCCAAAGGCATTTATCACAATAGACAAGATCCCCAAAATAGGAATTTGTTATGTTTTTGTTGGAATATTTTGTAACAGACTCCTAAATGGAGGAGGTTCCTATGTAGCTCCTTGGTTTCAACCTCCTTAGAGTATAGAGATATCATTCACTATATATGAACTATATTTTGATAAGAAAAGGGTTGGATTCATGATCCAGGAGAGGAGAGAGCTAGAGGAGCAGTTTAGTTGCTCATTTGTAAGCATGAGGGCCTGTTGTAATTAGCATTTCTTCCATTAAAGATTCATGAGAGTTGTTTATCATCTTGTCTTCTTTGTTTTCCATTTATTTTTTTATCTTATTGATTGAATATATTGCAAGATTTGAGGATCAAATGTTGCCTTTGATTAATGGATCCCTGAGCAACAAAGGATATGTTGTAGTTGGCATGTTAATCATTGTTTCTATTCAAGAAATTTTCCATCTATTTTGCAGAGAGGATCTTTGTTTAGTAGACATTCCTCTTTTTATTCACTTTCCTTTCTTCTATTCATCATCATATAAGCTCTTAACCTGATATTTAACTTGGTTTCCTTCAATCTGCAGAGTGGTTTTGACTCCATGCCCAATGGTAGATCACTAACCTATAGTCAGGTCATTTCCCTCTTTCTTGTTCTTTCTTGTTGATCCACCCATTTAAATTTATTTAATTTTTCAAATTATGATGGGTATTAGGATTTCTCTTAAATAAGTCTAAGAAAAACTTCTAGTGCTAACAGAGGGTAATGGTTCTTCAATGTAATCGTATTCAATGCCCTGTAATCGATACACATTCTCCAAGTCCCATCCTTCTTGAGTACAATTATGATGGGTGACCCTTAAGGTGAGGTACTTGGTTGAATCACACCCTACTCCAACAACAATTGCAATTGCGTCTTCACTTCATTCACTTCTAGAACATACTTTCTATGCAACCCAATATTCAACAATGGGGAGTCTAGTGATAAATGTATTTTGTGCTCCACATCCCTTTTGGGTGGTAGCCATTTAGGATCCTTGAAAAATCCTATGCATTCTTGAAGCAACTCCTCCAACTAATGTTTTTGATATTTAGTTCACTCCTCTAGGGATTCCTTCACTCTCATTGACTCATCATCAAACCGATTTTATCTTAAGAAAAGAAAAACATATTTCTTACTAGAACTAATCAACTTATTGTCTTGGTTGGCACTTACCAGTGAGATCTTTGACTTTCCTTTATGTGTGTTAATGATGTAAGACTTCCCATCCTTGATCAATCGGTATCGGTTGGCTCTCTGTATGAAAATTTCATCCCTCATATACATGTATAGGATTCCAAACACTACTCCACATACATCAAGGGGTACTACATCTAATTCCACTTCATCAATAAAATAAGCACTTACAACAAATTTAATCTTATACTATGTTGTTACCTTTATATTTGCATTCTTGTTTACCCAACTTAATGGATAGGGGCTAAGATGATCATGAACCTCCAACCGAATATTGTTGACCAGGTCCGTTCCTATGAGATTAGCTTGTGAACCGAAGTAAACAGAGCATCTATCTTGGTCTTCTTGACCTGAATCTTGATGTTGAAGAACTTGGTCATCTCCTTCTCTTCCTAGTGATGAAGGATAGTCAAATTCACCTCCTTATGCACATATGTGCAAACAATATTTTGATCCACATCCGAGATAATTTCAACCTGATTGCTTGAATCTGCGGCAAAATATTATTTTTCTTTCCATCCTTCTTGCAGTTCTTAGAGTTCAGCTCTAGATGTAGTTTCTATCATTTTTCCTCGGTGTGGCCATCAATGTTTCAATCATTTCAAAGGTTGTTGGGATGTTTGCACTAATGTGTAGTGGATGTTGTCTTCTTACATTTTCCCATTTTCCACTTATTCTTCCCCTCCTTGGAAGCTTGATGGTGCTCTTCCTACTTTGAACCACTTGGTTTCCCCTTCTTTTGGCCTATGTTTTCCAGGTATTGTGCTTATACACACACCTCATCCATTTTCCTTGGCTTTAAGAGAATCACCTACTTTCTTATATGATTGTGTAACCCCCCTAAATACTTGAGGAGTAAATCTAGGTTCTTGGGAGAGATACCCAGTGTGATGAACATCTTTCTTAACTCAATGGTGCACTCCTGTACACTCTTCCCCTGCCTCTGCTTGAATTAGCGCCACCAGATCCAGTGGTCCTCTACATATCCAATAGGGTATAATTGGGACTTGATGAGGGTTTTTAAGTCCTCCCACCTAGTTACAGGCCGATCACCCTCTAACCTAAGTTTGTTTTGTGTGTCTTTCCCAACAGGTTAAAGCATGGCCCTCTAAATTCATTCTGGTAAATGAAATATTCTACCCTTCATATATATGGTGAACACTAAAATAAAATTCTAGTTGTTGCAACCAATGATTCAGTTTTAATGCATCGATCTCACCTTGGTATGGCTTTATGTCCACTTTTTCTTCCATATTGAATAAGTATTGTGAAGGGTTAATGACACTCGAAATCAACTGCTCTTTCTTGAATTATTTCCACCACTCATTTCCTGAGTATTCTCGATATCTTGATTTCCCATTTGATCCAATCTCTAAGTTATATTCTCCATCATCTCTGAATGATCTGAGCTTTTCTTTCTAGATCCGCCATGAGGAGGTTCATATTGCGATTGATGTTGGAAACTTGCACTTCCAACCACTCAAATCTCTCTTTTTCTATATCTCAAGGGTTATTATGAATAGACTCATCCACCATGGCTGGGATTTTTGAAACTTCTCTTTGAGTTGATTCCTATATCCTACAAATTCCCACAAATACCCAAAAGAAAAACCCTCTCTAATACCAATGTGATCTGCAAATTGGAGTGGATATTTGATCCAGGTGGATATCGGTGGCCACCCACCTTTTCCAACTAGCTCAAAACAACTTTCTAGCAATTTTGATAATTTACTAATTTTAGCAGTTTTTCAGGTCCTGAACTTCTGGAGCCGTTTTGAGGCCCTAAACGACATTTTTTACAGTATGTTGCATCACAAAATTTCATCATGCATGAAATTTTGTGCAAATGTTGTATTCCTCGGACAGATCTTTCTAATGGGCTATCATACGCCTAAAACGGAGATCGTATGCAAAAGTTACGACCCCGGGAAGTTGATGTACTGACTTACCCAAACGGGGCCCACATGACTTTTGCCGCTTCATCTCCTAGGGTTAGGTTTTTGAATGTTTAGGGTTTTTGAAACTCCTGTTTATTGTAAAAATTCCTTGAGAGCCTCATTGTAATCATCGCATATCCGTCACATCTCTTCTCAGAGATAAGTCGCCACCATTCCAGCAAGTTTGTTTTCCGTTGCATTTTACAGTTTCAGCTTATTTCCTTATTGAATAGAAAACCAGTTTTATTGTATCTTTGTTATTCTGTGTTAAGAATCTGGTAATAATCTGTAGTCATTTCATTCTGCTCATAAAATCCAGATCAGTGGTATCAGAGCGGTCTGCTCCTTGTCGTCTTAATGCATGTCCCCAACGAGGTCAGAGTACAAAGATTTGGGTCTCGAGCTTGTTTCTCTTGAGGACAAAATCTCTCGCACACCCAAGCGAACTATCATGGAAGGAGAAAAGAAATATGATGGGAAAGGAGATCCTTTCAAACTGTTGATTGAGGAATCCCTCACGCAACAGAAGAACGATATGATGGATAATTTTGCGCAAATCCTTCGACGACTACCAACAAGCGACGCATCTTCTTCGAGCGAAGGCACCGCCCCCTTCAAGGTACAAATAAACTTTGATATTCCTATATTTGAAGGTCAGATAGATGTAGATTCTATAGACAAGTGGTTGAATCTGCTAGAAAGGTATTTCTCTGTCCATAACTTTTCGAATAGAGAAAAGATTACTTTTGCACTCCTCAAATCCATTCCCCATGTCAAAGATTGGTGGGAAACATTCTATGAGCAAAAGGAAACAGAGGAACCTTCATTATTTACAGTCATGGCCACCTGGGAATCCTTCAAGGATGTTATTAAGGAACAATACTACCCTGTCGGAAGTTATGATGACTTCTATACCAAATGGACCACACTGTGACAAGAAAGAGACTAAGCAGTGCCAGATTTCACAAATATCTTCCATACCTTGCGCACCAAGTTGGGTATCAAATATTCGGAGAGACATCTGGTGCTCAAGTATCACGGTGCTCTGCATAGATACATCAAGACCGAAATGGAATTTCTGGACATCTCATCCTTGGGCGTAGCTTACCGATATGCTGTCAAAATCGAGCAGAATCTCAAACAAAAGACATGACAATTTGGGTCGGGGAACCCCTCACAACAAAAGCCAGGAAAGGGCGGCCCCAACCCATAGAACAAAGGATAGAGAAAAGATGCACAGTATCAGGACAACCAGTCTAAGCCACAAGAAAAGGACACCGGAAAGACAAAGAAATATACCGGGAAGTGGTGCGACTTCCATACGATCCCTTGGCATAACACTGTTGACTGTCTCTCAAAGCAGATGTTGGTGGCTGAAGTGAAAGCCTCTGAATCGGATGCGGGTTCTGAATTTGAGTCAGAACCAAAAAGGGGAAGAAGGATCATTGACGTGGAACCCAATGCCACCGTTGCTACCACCAAGCTCCAGCATGGTGAACCAGATGAGCCAGAAGAAGGAGAGCGCCTCTTCCATTCCCATATGTGCGTAAAAGGCACCCCACTGCACTTCATTGTTGATAGTGGTAACCAGAAGAACCTCATCTCAGCAGAGGTCGTCAAGTGGCTAGTCCTGCCGACAACATCGCACCCACAACCCTACACCATTGGATGGCTCCGCCAAGGAAGCCATCTTCGCATCAGCCAACAGTGTCAGCTGTCATATGGCATCAAGCCCTTCAAAGATGAGGTATTGTGTGATGTTTCTCCTCTCAAAGTTTGTGATGTTCTTTTGGGCCAACCTTATTTATGGAAACGTCATGTTGTATATGAGTCTAGGCCTCGTAGTGTTATTATTACTTTGAACAGGAAATTGTACAGGATACCCGAGGCTGTCCCACCTAGTGCTATTTCCTTGATCTCTGCTAAGCAATGCAGGAAGGTCATCTCTCAGACGGGGAAGTTTGTCTTCTTCGTGATCCACTCTTAGAGTGAGAGAAAAATCACAGCCACATCCAGGATCTCTGCGGCCGACCTCTCCACACAGCAGAAGCAAGTAGATAAGGTTGTGGAAGAATATTCCGATATCTTCTCCTCGCCTACCGGGGTACCTCTGCACTGCCAGGTCAAGCACCCCATCGATCTGACCCCTGGCGCACCGCTGCCCAATGGGCCAGTCTATCATCGCTCTTTGTTAGAGAATGAGGAGAGCAAGTGATAGATATAAGAATTGCTCCACAAGGGGAACATCCATCCTAGCTCATCACCTTGCGGGAGCCCAATCATGCTGGTACAGAAGAAAGATGGAACCTGGCGACTTTGCATTGATTATCGGGCTCTGAATAAAATCACAGTCAGAAACCGGTACCTGATTCCCCGAATCGATGACCTCCTTGATCAACTCATGGGGGCCAAATACTTTAGTAAGATTGATCTGAAGTCTGGCTACCACCAGGTCCCGATAGAACAGACAGATATATGGAAGACAGCCTTCAAGTCAAAGGAAGGCCTTTTTGAATGGTTGGTCGTGCCCTTTGGTTTGACAAACGCTCCAGCCACTTTCATGAGGATGATGGATGATATACTGTGACCATTCATCAATACTTTTGTAGTGGTGTATCTTGATGACATTCTCATTTATAGCAAGACTTGGGCTGAACACTTGTAGCATATTTAGCAGGTTCTGCACACCCTGCGACAGCACAAGCTATATGCCAACTTGGAAAAATGCTCCTTCAGCATGGACAGGGTCCATTACCTAAGCTACATCATTGATCAACATGGCATACATGTGGATCCAGCCAAG
>CBVK0103955829.1:0-13030 GCA_900067695.1 Picea abies
AATTTTAAATTAAAAGGTGATTAATTGTGCCCATCTCCAATAGGTATACCTTTTAGACATAATTAACCTTCATATTATTCATAAATAAAATAATGAAAAATAAAACTCAGTATTCATTTACTTTTATTTTCTTTTAAATTATCTAATTTATTTACTCTTTTCTCTTTTTTTTAAATTAAAATAATTCTATGTTTTTTCACAATTATACAACGAAAAATAAAATTGACTATTCATTTAATTTTATTTTTATTCATTTTATTTTATTTTTCTTCATTTCATTGTATTAGATTATTTAATATATGTTTTAAATTAAATTTTTTTGTGTTTTGTCATATTTATTTACTTATTTTTCTTTTTGTCTCGACATTCTTTATATTCTTTCAACTTTATTTGTATAGCATTTTTCCTTTATATTGTGTTTTGAGTTTTTGTTTGGATTTTTAATATTCTTTTAATTTTATTTTTTTCATGTTTTTATTTTCATTATGAGTATTTATTGATAGAGTAAATTTAATCATAGTATTTAATTCATTATAGATGCAAATTTTATAATATAAATTAAGATTTAATAATTTTAAAAAATTGGGACTTCATTAATATTAATATTTTTTTAGTATTTAATATGATAGATATTAAAAAAAAAAATTGGTAGATTTAATCATATTGTTAGATTTAAGAAAATTTTCTAACTAAAATTAAGACTAATTTTAAAAAATGTGATTTCATTAATACTAATAATTTTTTTTAGTAAGTTGGAATTGTATAGTTTATTTACATTTCAATGGTTAATGTTTGTGTAATTCCATTCTTTTCCATTCTTGAAATATGATTGCTTTACGAAACATTGTGAAGCTCACTATGTCTAGAGTAATCCCCCCAAGAAATAGGGAGTAGCATGTCGGGGAGGAGAAAACTCCCCATCCCAACTAATTGAGCTACAACCACTTACAAAAATATGTTGTATTATAT
Source organism: Picea abies (assembly GCA_900067695.1). Classification (NCBI taxonomy): domain Eukaryota; kingdom Viridiplantae; phylum Streptophyta; class Pinopsida; order Pinales; family Pinaceae; genus Picea; species Picea abies. The sequence continues at coordinate 970 of CBVK0103955829.1, forward strand.
CTTGAATAAAAGTATTAGTCATATAAACTTAAACTTAATTTCTAGTATAAAAGTAATATGTAGGGAGAAGTTAACAAAGGATTTTTTTTCTACAATTTCAAAAGTCCACAAATAATATGGAGACATTTTTCCTTTTTAATTCTTTGAAAAAAAATACATATTAATCTCAAAATGTAATCAAGAGAAATACATAAATATATCACCCAAAACCTACACATATGTTTTGACCAAAAGAAAAAACAATTGTAAACACATAAGAAGAAAGAATAAAAAATAACCATGTAAGGAGAAAGAATTCAAAAAAACCATCTAAACAAGTGCCACTGTAGTGGCAATGTCCCTGTCGAAAAGGATTTTGTTGTGTTTTGTTGTGCTGATCAAATTGGATGTTTAATTACAAATACATTGATAATAGCATACTTACGATGTAAGTCAAAAATGACCATCTCAACCAATTTTGATGATGATATGCTCATCATACTTTAGAAGTTGTGCCAAGGTGAACTGTCATGTGTTTTTCCCAAAATGACAGCAACAAGAAGATGTAAGTGAGAATCACGAATTCCATCTATCCCTCCCTTTTCTTCAGTGGTATACAAGTGCCCCTTCCATGGAATTTTTGCAAATGTCAAAAGGATATGTTAGATCCTTCTTCAATAGAGGCACCTTGGGAAACCAGGGGGATATTCGGAAGGGGGAAGGCATGTTTGGAGTTCCTACTCAATACTGAGACATGACCTACAACTCCTATGGATTATTCAGAATTTCAGGAAAGGAAAAGATAAATCTTTCTATCTCATGGAGACAGTCGATCTGTGGTATGGACCTAACCCCCTAACCTCTCATGTAGGTAGAATAATATATTTTCCATGTAATAAAGGCCATCATTAGTTAATAAGGCCTAATTAATAAATGTGAACAAGTCAATGAAAGAAGATCTAATAGAAGTTTTCTCTTCTAGAAAGATCTTCCTCTAGAATGTTCTTTAAAAGATAGAATTAGTATAAATACGAGTAGGAGGTATGAGAGGTTCTTCTCTTGATAATTATTGTAATAGAGCATAGCTCTGTTGGAGCTTTCCCCCTTGAAGAGGCAAGTGAGCATTGTTTCATATCATAATGGTATTATTTTGGTGTTGTGGTTCCTTATAATTTTTCATTATGTTGTTATTCTCTATAGTATTTATGTTTTCTTGCTATTATAATAGATTCGATACTTAACAAGTGGTATCAGAGCACTTTCCTTGGCTGGAATTATGGGTTGATTTTTTTCAAGGTAGAGACGTGTTCCGACATCTTAAAACTACAGTGATCTATTGTTCAGCACATAAATTCACGGTCAAAGAAGCATACACGTAGGAACTAAAAGAGGTATTTAATCTCACATTGTTGGAAACCCTTGTAACCCATATTGGCACCCCTTCGAGTGGTAGTGAATCATGCATCACTTGTATATGGACTCGCTTGGGTATCCTAAAACCCTCTATAGATGAACTGATCGGTCGCTTGATAGCTATAATGTAACCAAGAACAACACTCAGGAAGTTACTCTCCAGTACTCAGGTAATCAGGTAGTACGACTAAGGGTACGGTCTAGCCTCCTTAGTTGGTTCCCTAAGATATTGGGATGAGTAATATTGTTCGACCCTGCATGTATATCACAGAGATATAACACAGGGAAAACCCTTGTTTATAGGAACCCTAAAACCCTAACCCTTGGGATGGAAACATAACATAAAAGGAACAAACAAGATATATTGTAGTGCAACATGGCCTCCTACATTATGGTTCTGAAATTACTACACATTTTTCCTGCTAAGAATTTGGTTATTTTGACACTGCAGTATTATTCAGATCGGAGTATAACTTTGCATGAGTTTAAAAAAAAATATGGTTCCTGTCTACCCCATTATTTGATACCTATCCATTGGATTCCTCTCTTCATCGTTATCACATAATACATATGTATATATACTTATATGCTTGAAAGCATGACAATACTTCCTAAGTAAGAGGTTAGTAAGTCACAGAGTATGTTTTCCTAGACTGACTAATACCATGGTTGCATGGACGACCCTATGATGAAGGGTCTGAGTATTTTGTTAAAATGATAACTTAGGGAAGTAGGAAATTCTAAGATGAAATGTTAAGAGAGAAAAGATCAACAAGTGACCCTTTTGCTAGCTACTATCTTGTAATGAGGACACTATAATTATGATTTTATTGATGATATTGGTTGTGTAAGTGACTGTAAAGTATCATCAAAACTAGATAATGTTAAATCAATATGAATGAATGAGTTTAAAAAAGGTGCAGTGATGCACCTGCATATATGTAAATATACATATACATGCTTAAAAGTATGAAATGAATGTTTGAATAAGTGAAACATGAGGCAGGATTTGAACTTGACAATATTTAAATAATTCCATGGATGCATCATTGCCCTATGTTGGAAGGGTTTGATTTGTATCGATCAAATAATAGCTTGAGGGGAATGTGTTCCATTCCTCATAAAAAGTTTGCATAAATTGATGAGAGATAAAAGGAACAGGGAGGCTCTATTGACATTATAAAAGGCAACATGAGTATGCTTGTAAAGACTGCATATGAATGGTCATGAAAAATCATGAACAAATTAATTTCCAATAGATAAGGAAATGAAACAATAGAGTGTTCCTGTGGTGCACACCAACGTGCATGTTAAGGCATGTGATTAAAGTACAATGAATGCAAATTGATGGAATAAATGTGCATGTGTGAGTGCACAATATACATGCATAATAAAAATGCATAATGATAATTCCTCATGGAATATTAGGTAATAATATGAGATGAAAAATATGAGGGTAACTCAATAATTGAGGTCATGTCAGACCGTTTTGATATGAAACAAGAGAGTTGCATGTTGAAGAAGTTTTTGTGGAGGAATTGTGTAAAGAGATCTTCCAGGAGAACAGAGTTATAACCTTAATGACTGCTGAGAATTGAACAACATGTTGAAAAACCTATTTATATAAGAATCCTAGATTACATTTTAAATTATATAGCATGTGAAGGAGACATGCAAACGAATGGTGACCAATCTGATTTTCGGTTGGGAAACGTGCAAAAGGAACTAGTTCATAATTAAATTATGAGTGAGCCTTGATATTGTGACAATGTTTATTTAACTGAGAAAGTCAAGATGAAACTTGATTGAAACTGTCAAAGGAATCGAGCAGGAAAATCTCAAAAGGGATAGATGGTAGAAGCAAAGAAGGAGAAAGGGATTAATACGCCTTTCACTATGAAACTATGAATAATAAGATAGAGTTGTATGCTTCAAAGGACAACTGTGAAAATAAATACAACTAGTAAATAAAAGATACAATATTGAATGTGTTTAAATGAATGAGTTTGGTTAAGTTATAGTGTGTGAAGGAAATGAGGCCTTGAAATTAATTCGGCTAGGCTAAAAGTTTCCTGATGGGAGAACCCTTAACTCATTTATTGTTGTCTATTACACCTCTCTGGGATAATAAATTGATATGTTGATGAAGGTAGATATTTTGGCATGAGAATGTTGAGAGATGCAACTGAAATTTGATTGTGGTTGCACTCATGAAAACATTAAGGACAATGTGATGTAGTGCATATAGATATAATAAGGCATTTATGAAAATGTTTTATTGAAATAAATGTTATGGTACATGCATTTGATTTTACATGACAGGTGATGTGAAATGTGAATGTGGTGATGTATGTCATGTGTAGAAAATATTGGAATGGTTAGGGAAGGACAATTTCCAATAGTAAACAACCTCACACAGAGGTGAATGTAAGAAGGTTGTTGATAAAAGAAAACCGTGAAAGAGATTTTAGAAGTCCCCAGGGAGCACCATTGAATATGTAATATCAAAGAAGGTGTTGAAAACCAGAACATGTATAAATATTTCATGCCCATGCAACATGAGAGGTAAAAGGGGTTTGGGTAATAACCCCTTCTAAAATAGTCTATGTTTTGATGGCATGCATGTGATATGAATGGTTGTTGTATGTCATTGATGCCCAAGTAGGGTATGTTTCAGGGAGAAGAACTTGCATAATGGATGTGTAAACCTATGACAACCGAGAATGATATAATCCCTGGAAAAATGCCTGAACAAATATATGTCATGAATACATTGCCCAATCAAGGAGTGATTGGGAACAAAAGTGTTCAAAGATACCAAGATGATGTAATGCATTAAGAAATGCATGTTTGAATGAGAGGGTAAGTAATGGACTACCCATTATGGAAGGAGGACCTTCCAATACTCTATCGAAGTTGTAGCATGGTAAAGCGTGAAATTGGGTGGCCATGGATGTTGGCACCCTAGTTACCAATGAAGAAAGAATGCTTGAATGCATTCATGTGAAAATTTTAGTTTCGTGTATGTTGATTTGAGGTCATGACCAACTAAAGTAGGAAAACACAGTCTTGTTGTAATAATAAATGTGTATAAATAAACCATGTGGTAAAAGGTTGGTTGAGTTTCAACCCACCAAGGCAAAGTGCCTAATATGAAAAGTAATAATCAGAAAACCAATATAAGGGTGCATTGTGTGTGAATGTGGCCATGGATGTTGGCACATTGATTAGATTCATTTTGATGTTTGATTGCATTTTGAAAAGAATGGTATTTCCTTTTTGAATAAATGAACTTGATTGTTATTATGAACAACTTTGAAATTGTTTGTGAACCACTACAAGTCTAAAATGAAAATATAATGATCATGAGAACTAACAATTTGTTGGTTGATTGAAGAGGAAATTGGAGGAAGAAGGGTATTGGATGTGGCATTGTTGTAAGTCGACAAAGAAGACCAATGTCTGCTAATTATAAAATAGACAAACTATTATGAGAAAGAGATCTCATACTTATGAGTCTAGTTCTGTGTTGAATGGATCTGAAAATGAAAATGTGGAATTAGAAATATGTGGATAACAGAATTGAAAATTTTGATAAATTGATTATAGTATCTCATGGATTAATGTATACATGTGATACAAGTGAGATAAAATATCTATCTGAAGGGATAGAAGATGATTGTCAAGCTGGAAATCATGGTAACGTGTTATTGTTGTGACATGAGAACGCTGCGATAAGCCATGATCCCCATAGAATGATGTATTGTTGTGACACATGCTGAAGGGACGATTTCAACAGATGAAGTGTGATGGATGACTTAGCTGTAAGACTCAAGGAGGTATTAAAAATTATTCTTGTGCAAGAAAGCCCTAGAAAAGAAAGATGGATCACCTGAGGGACTATATAACAAAGAAGGGGATGTTTGAGCCTAAACATGGAGGGTGAGTGACCCGAAGGAAGAAGAGACTCCAATATTTTTTGTACTATGTTGATTTCTATCATGAACACAATGGGTATGTCGAGAAAAGCAGTGAACCAAGTTAATGAGACAACCATATCGATATAGATCCATAAACTGAACATATAAAAATTATGCCAAAATATGAATATTTCCACTTGAATTTAAACAACAATAAAATGTTTTGCATGAAATGAATTATACTAATATGCGTGTTGTTGAAAATTGTTGTAGGAATGTGTTAAATGCTAAGAGTCTGGGAAAGGACTAGACCAAGAAGAGGAAAATGATGTTGAAGCAGTTGAAAGATGAAGTCATGGTAGGTGTTGTTGAAAAGAAAATCGAGGACAGTGTTCCTTTAAGGGAGAGGGGATTGTAACACACTTGTTTCCTCAGACTATAATTAACAATAATTTATGATTTCCATGAAATGGCTTGCAAATATTGTAAATGTATTATTGTTTAATTTTAAACTCTGACAGTTGATTGATGGGTGAAGCCTTAAATTACTAGCCATGATATCACTAGAGGAATGAAGGGAGGTTCTATTAAGTTAAAGGACCCCAAGCCACCTTGCAAAAATATTAATTGGAAACATTCAGATTATTTTCTCTTAGCCCAGATAACAAGACAATTCAGTTAATGAGAAGGGGTTGGTAGTTGATCAACCAACGACCCCAATGCATGGAACTATGGAGGTTTTTCAAAAGGGACAGTAAGAGTTCAACTAGAGGAGAGTAGGAAAGAACACAAAATATCTCTAGGATTGACCCACGAGTTTCGTTATGACATAAGAAATACAAGCACAGGTCAAGAGCTTTCCTAAGTCATGCATGCAAGAAAAAGCACAGAGAGAGAGAGAGAAATAAAAGGTGGGGGGGATTCGGGCCTATAAAGGAGAGCGACTAATAAGAATTCATAGGTGCGTGCAATAGAGAGATCATAGAACCCGTAGAAGAGTTATGAGCTGGAGCATGGAAGATGTGGAACCCGACCTGAGCTAAGAGGGTCACGATCTTGATGCTAGGAGGGCATATGATAAACCTTGAAGAGGCCTAGGCTAGGTGGGTGAATGGAAAATATCTACAAAGAGTAGAGTGAAGGAGAGTAACCTTCAAATAATGTTGAGAACCTCAGAGATATTCCCTAGGAATATCATCACTTGGCACGGTGATGGCTATCATGATAAAAGTGATTGCATCTGAGCCTATGATTGGGTGAAAAGGAAAACACCCACAGTAAGTTCGTCGGCTATCAATTGTAATAGATAAGTATTCCATAGACTATGTGTAATTTAATTGAAATGCATGATTGAATGCTTGTACTTGTGATATGCATATGCATACCTGATTTAGAGTGACATTTCTTATTGTATTTGCAAACTCCTGTGTTTACATGACGGTAGGTTGGCAAAAACAGTGCATTCTTGCACAACAGAATACAAGTGTTTTGTAATGTTCCATGATAACAATAATGAACTTCACTTTATGATTCTTGTGTGTTATATATATACATATATAAATCCATTGTTTTGATGATTAACCCGTCAATGGGAACTAGGATTATAATTTAATAGTTGAATGTAAGGTAATGAGCCCAAGAAGGTAATATAACTCACCTTCACAGTGAAATGGGAATTGTTGGTCATGCTATGTATGAGAGGCCATAGAAGGCCGTAAACTATATGTTCTTCCTCTTTGATAAATTGGTGGGGTCACAAGACCTAGAGCCCTCATTTGAGTGATAGATGATAGGCATGTCCTTGTTGTGGATAAATGAATGAGCCTAAAGAAAAATCCTTGAATTTTCTAAATCCTTAATCGGAAGAAAAAGCATGTTTTGATCTCAAAGGAATCACAACCGTTGGATCAGCAAAGTGAATATATCCAAACCCTCCATCGGGGAAAGTTACCCTTCCTATAGATAATGTACCCAAGTTAATATAGATTATTAATCATGGATTAACATCTATCATAGATCATTATGGTCTCGTTTAAGAGATATTTGAAGGAGAGGTAACGTCAGCATGATGTACCATGCCAACCTGGAATGCCAATGTGTCCATAAGTTGATAGGTGTCATCCGGTGAATGGAAACCGGTAATTTTCTAGTGGGCCATAATACAGGTCCCTTGGGTGAACAAGTGTGAAGGTGGCAGGCACATGAAACAATGACTAGGAATTGGAAATTTCCTGAACCCGCCAACCCGAAGATCCGTGAAAGAGATTCCAAGAAATGGCCAAGTGTGGAAAGCAGTCGGACAAGCTTCAAAATAGGGTGACAAGGGTTCCCGAGGAGATGTGAGGCCCCAACGGTCAAATTGTATGTATCAGAACTTTTGAGTGAAAAATGTGTAACACAGAAGAGGGGATGATGTGGGAGTCCAGAAGTCAATTTGGAAACCGGTAATTTTCTAGTGGGCCATAATACAGGTCCCTTGGGTGAACTATGTCTTAGACCTTCCTTTTAGCCTTGGATGTCGGACCAAAAGTTTGAAAGATCTCGACCGTTGATCAAACTACATCTCGGATGTGATCTCGGTCGTTGATCAACATGGAAGCCCTTAGACACTAACAAGAGGAGAGATGACATCATGCTAAAATTATGTTGATGTCACGAGCCTACGTGTACGAGGAAGCCACATGGAGGACTGTAATTGGTTGAAGTAATAGGGAGTGTATCCTTGTTGAGTTGAAGGGTTGGAAAGGTGAGATGAATGGGTCTGCGACTTCGCCAACCCACGAACCCAACAACCTCACAAAATAATCAAATTGTTGAGACTCTTCGAATGGATTTCTGAAGGGAAGGATTATGCATTCATGAGTATGCGATCCCGCATAGATGGAAAATGGATAAGTGTTGAGACCATTCAGATGGACTTATGAAGAGGAGGTACATAATTTTACATCCACGAGTACACGTAGATGGAAAGGTGGCTAAGTGTTGAGACTCTTCAGGTGAGCTTATGAAGGGGAGGATTATGCATTTGTGAGTCCTTGATTTCGCGAGCCCCTATAGAAGGGGAGGATTATGCATTTGTGAGTCCTTGATTTCGCGAGCCCCTATAGAAGGAAAATGGATAAGTGTTGAGACCTTTCAGACGTACTTATGAAGAGGAGGTAGAAAATTATACATCCACAAGTCCGCGTAGATGGAAAGGTGGCTAAGTATTGAGTCTCTTCGGATGGAATTATGAAGGGGAGGATTATGCATTCGTGAGTCCGCGAAGATGAAAATGGATAAGTGTTGAGACTTCTCGGATGGACCTATGAAAGGATTCTTACAGAAATATGCATCCACAATTTCTCAAGTCTACGAAGATGAAAAATGGCTAAGTGTCGAGACTTCTTAGACCGACCTATGAAATGATACTTATAGAATTATGCATCAACGATTCCATGAGTCCGTGAATATTAAAAATGGCTAAGTGTTGAGACTTCTCGAATGAACCTATGAAAGGATTCTTATAGATTTATGCATCCAAAAGTTCGTGAAGATGAAACATGGCTAATTAACAAGAATTCTCAGGCGGAAAGGTGAAAGGAAGCTACAAAATTATGAGTCTATGAGTCCATGAGTCCACCACCCGTGTGAGTGCATTGGAAGAAGGTCTGAGTGACGGTGGTTATAGGCGTATGTGGACTGAAGTTCCACCATGGTAGGCTAGGCTAGTGCTACGTCAGGACCACAATGTCGCCACGTCAAGACCAAGTTGTCACCACGTCAGTTGGAATGGTCAATGACACGTCACGTGGAAGTAAGGAAGATGTTTCCTATGTAAACCCAAGAACTTCAGAAGGTCATACCTTTTGTTCCATAGCTCAATCCTGAGAGAATTTACCATCATTGGAAAGCTCTTGATGAGCAAAAGAGGATGGAGCTATGATAGAGAAGATAAGCTCTTGATGAGCAAAAGAGGATGGAGCTATGATAGAGAAGATTTAAGTTTGATAGAAGAAGTGAAAATTTAGTCTCTCGTCCCTTAAACATGTACTTAGGGGTCGAGTCTCTTACAGATTTCCCCCCCCATAAGGTGCAAGGAGAGGATATTTTTGAAGGGATCCGAGTTTGCGATTTTGGATTCTTCAATAACGCTTACATCACTATATCTATTGTATTTTGGTTGAACACCAACCATTTTTTCTTGATTAATGTGGTTTTCTTGATTGACCACTAACCATTTTAATTTCATTGATATACTCCCCCCTTTAGGTGCAAGAGATTATCTTGTTGTTTTATCATTGTACTCCCCCCTTGAGGCATAGAGAGTAGAATCTTTGATGCATGTTTCAATTTAAAAGACATGTATAAGAGGGGCTCAATCATGCCCAAAATATTCATCTAAAATGAGCTTTGATACCATGTTAAAAAGTAGAGTTAGCATAAAATAAAAGAACTTAATGGAAAAGGATTTAATCCATTATCAACACATGTATTCATCTCATGATATCCATTATCAACATATTTGAATATTCTCATGGTGTCTTCACTCTGTGAACCTGTGACATAGCACCTGTGTTTGTGGGATATCAAAAAATACTCGTAGTTTCACTAGATATTGATAAATACCTCCCAAATTCATTTTGTTGAATCCCCCTCCCAATACATCTTTCCAATAAAAAAACCATGTTTTTACTAGATACCCTTTTATACTCCCCAATACCTATAAACCCCCTCATACCCCATATCCCCTTGCCCCACCCTGAATACTTACAATGTATTGAATTTGTTTTTCACAATTTAAAACCCCCTTTATGAATGAATGTGATAAGATATTAATCAAGAAGATGAAGCCCCTATGATCTCCTACATGGTTATGTGAATTCTCAGACATTTGTAATGCCCCCAGGGACAAAGAAAAAAGGATTTTGATATATTTTTTATGATACTTGAAGCCCTTTGAAGCATTACAACTGTGATTCATAATTTCTAAGGATTAATAAATAAAAAATTGATAAAATTAGTTGTTCATGTAGGTGTATAATTAGTTGTTTGAATTTTTACATATATGCTGTAAAATTTGTGTTTCCTCATTTCTTCTCTTTAATTTCTATTTTATGGAAGTCAAGTGTTTTTATTGTTATTTTAAATTCTCAATAAAGCAATATCAAATTTTAATTCAAAATCATACAAAATAACATCAAAATTTAATTCAAAATCGTACAAAATAAAGATAGAATTTATTTTATATTTAATATTTTAAACTATATGTCAAAATTTAAAAAGTTTAAATAAAGATAGAATTCATTTTATATTTAATATTTTGAAATATATGTTAAAATTTTAAAAATGTATCTAAAATCATAGTGTATTTCATTTCCAAACTAAGAATTAATTAACTAAAGTTGAGTTTGTAAATGTTAACACATCAACATAAATTTTAAGGAAACACCTATGATAATTGAAGATCATTTTTTTTCAATATTTAATATCTTAAAAATATATTCCTATTTAATGATGATGATGATGATTAACGTCTACTAAGACCTAATTGGTCTATCGGCTTCAAAATGGGGTGACAATAGTTCCCTAGGAGACGTGAGGACCCAAAGGTCAAATTGCAGGTCTCAGAACTTTTGAGTGCAAACTGTGTATCATGGAAGAGAGTATGATGTGGGAGTTCGACAGTAAATTTGTATATCATGAAATTTCGGGTGTTGTTTACAGTTCATAGAACAATGGAAGTGCAATTTAGGGCACGCTTGCTCGGGAATCCACGATCAGAAAAGTCCTTAGGTATGGAATGGGAAGTGGTCGATCGAAGTCGTGATATAAAAGCACGAGTGCAAATGTGAACCCATGAGTCTGCCAACCCACACAGTTAGACATTTTCAGAAAAACAATAAAGTAACTAGAAAGAGAAAGTAGAGGGGAAAAAGAAAAGAGAATTTGGTTAAGTATAGAAGAGGGAAAATAAGGGCTAATATATTCAAATCTGTAATAGATATCCCATTTCAGGGAAAGATATTTTTTTTATGTTTTTTGAGAAGTTGTATACTTATTGAATATTCTTGGAAAGAATTATGAAGGTGACAAGCAGAGGAAACAATGATTAGGAATTGGAAATTTCCTAAACCCGCCAACCCGACGATCCACGAAAGAGATTCCAAGAAATGGCCAAGTAACCCGACGATCCACGAAAGAGATTCCAAGAAATGGCCAAGTGTGGAAAATGGTCAGACAAGCTTCAAAATAGGGTGAAAATGGTTCCCGAGGAGACGTGAGGCCATGACGGTAAAATTATATGTATCAAAACTTTTGAGTGAAAAATGTGTAATAGGGAAGAGGGGATGATGTGGGAGTTCGTAAGTGAATTTTTATATCGTAGTATCCAGAGTGTTGTTTACAAGTCACAAAACAATGGAAGTGCAATTTAGAGACCGCCTGGGTGGGAACCTATGATCGAAAAAGTGGCTAGGTATGGAAAGGGGAAGCGCTCGATTGGAATCGCGATATAAAAGCATGAATAAAAATGTGAACTAGTGAATCTTCCAACCCGCGCAACAAGGCATTTTCGGAAAAAAATGACTAAGTAACCAGAAAGAGAAACTACAAGGGAAAAAGAAAGGGAAATTTGTTTAGTATATAAGAGGGAAAAGAAAGGAATAAAAGAGTGGGAAAATAGAAAAGAAGAGGGTAATTTTCGTAAGTGGAAATTGGTCTCAAACAAGCCCCATTGTTGCAAAACCATCATTTTCTAGTCCAATATT
>CBVK0103955849.1:0-12469 GCA_900067695.1 Picea abies
TTTGTGGTTTAAAGGATTAATAATTGGTATAATTTCTCATTATTGATTCAACCCCTCTCAGTAATCCAACACACTTTGGTGTAGAAATATTCTCTTGAGTGGTTTCCATCCACTTCATTGGTATCAGAGAAATTTTTCGATCCAATATGAGTTTGTGCATCTGCTCTCTGTGTTTTTGGTCTTCCAATCCAAAGTGGGTTTGGGTATTGGATTCTGATGCTTGTTAATTCCCCCTATTCTATGCAATATTCAATTGGCTTACGTTGATTTATAAGTGTTTCTCTAGTTTGGTCTGGTCATTAGATTTGTCCGTTCTTACCTTCACTACCATCATGGCATTGTATGGGAGAATCCATGAATTTGTGTAAGATGGCATCCAAACATGAACTTTTTAGGAATAGGATTGTTGAAATACATGACCCAAGAGAGAAAGAATAGGTCCCATAGATTTAGAATGCATATTTTGACAAAACAAACTTTGTATGATACAAAGGGGAATTTAGGACCATTCCTCATAACAAATTGACTATTAACACATACTCCTTCACATGGAAATGGCTTCAGGGGGGTATTAGGAGTACTACAAGGAATTGAGACATTAGGAATGTTGAAAATACAAGTTGTTATGCATTTACCTAGTGTTTCTTTTCTGCTAGCGAGAGTCCATAGTCCCATCGAAGTCACCTAGTGTCAAAATCCTTGATTTATTGCCAATGAACATCTATAGTTCCAATGAAGATATTTGCATGTCCCACGTGATCTGAAATGCCTTTCCCAAGCCTTTACATTTTAAAATTTAATTCTCTTATGCTAAGAGAGAGGTGGATGGGGGGATTCCAATTTTCCTTTAGAGGCACTAGGGATGACACATGTGATGGTGGGATTTTCCAACTTGATTATATATAAGCGAACTCCTTGAGTAACGTTCTCTAGAGTACTACAAATGTCTCTTCCCAAAATATTTCTTCTTAGTTCAAACAATACAAAAAATATGTTCTTAGGTTGAGTGCTTGGTTCCTCACTTTGTCACATTTTAAATGTACAACGCTCGTGTATTAATGAAGTATGTTTTGCTACTAGATCTAACTTGAAGTGACACACAACAAAGCTACACAGTTAGGGATGGGTTAAGTTTGGAAGCCAAATCATAGAGTTATTAGGTTGTTGACACCAAATTCGTTACACTTTTAGAGGCATGTCTAGGACCAAGCTATCAAGAATTTGAAAAATTTAGAGTGACAGTTCTTGAGAGGGAGAAGTAAAAGACTGAAAATCAAACAAACTACAAAACATTGAATCTATGTAACGAAAACATAAATCAAGGTACAATTGAGCAGGAAATAAAAACAAAAACAAACTCTTTATTTATATACAAGGAGGGAGTTGCCATAGAGGCTAGTTGATGTAATGTTTCAATATTTTTCCATAAACAGGGAGGAGGTCAACGTCCCCTTCAATATTTTGTAGTTGGCAAGTTCCTTGGCCAATTTTCTCTTTGATCATGAAAGGTCCAAGCCACAATTGTTGGAATTTTGAATGTTTCCTTTATCCTCATGCGACTTATTTCATTTGAGAACTAAATTGCCAACTTGGAAGTCTTTCTCACTAGCAGACTTCTTATCAAACCAACACTTAATGGTCTGTTGGTGAGCTTCAAACTTAGTTTTATCCTTGGTGTGATTTTCTTCTAGGTTCAAAAAAGTATCAATACATCGTTGGATGATGGGACATTCTCTTCCGCGAGACTATTGGGTGAGTTGTAGGGAAGGAAGGTAAATGTTTGAAGGTAGGATAACTTCTTTCCCATAAACAAGAAAATACGAAGAAGTCCCTATAAAGGCCTTAGGGGTGACATGATTAGACCAGAGGGAATTGGGTATGGAATTATGCCTGTTTCTCTGGTGATCGACTATAGTTCGCTTAAGGATTCAGACCAGGTTCTTGTTTGTGGATTATACCAAGCCATTACCTTAAGGGTAATAGTTGGTTGTGTATTTCAAATTAATCCCCTTTTCCAAACCAAACTCAGTCAATTTTAACGATGAAAAGTATGTTTCATTATCAAACACAAGAGATTTAGGCATCCCAAACTGGTGATAATGTGATGTTCAAGGAAATTCATCATCATTTCATCATTCACCTTGGTTAATGATATTTCTTCAGTGCAATGCATAAAATAATCAGTGGCAGTTAAGATATACATGTGTTTCCTGGATGAATGAGGGTTGGTCTCACCGATGATATCCAACCCCCATTGTTCGAAAGGTTCTTAAACAACAACATGCTGGAGTAGAACAAAAACCTTATACTCTCTTCTAGCAGATTTTTGGAAGGCTTCACAGCTTCGTGCATATGCATGAGAATCCTTGAATAATGCCGACCAATAGTATCTGACTCTTAATATATTATGAGTTGTTGTATCACCTACGAAATGGCCTTCTATTGGCCCTTCATGTAAATCCTTGAGGATTTTATGAACATCTTCCTTCTCAAGGAATCAAAGTAGCACTCCATCGTAATTCTTTCTGAACAAGTCACCATGGACTAGTTGATATTATAAGGATTTCAACACTTTTTTTTTTTTTTTTTCTGGCATCGAGGTGTTCTAGAGTTGTACCATGTTGAAGAAAATAATTGAGATCATTATAGTATGAATCCTCAACATCTGAAATGTAGGGAACCTGTTGCGTGTAGAGAGTTGGATCTTCTTGCCAACTGTCCTCTTCTTGATTCTCAACATCTTTGATTTTGGTCACCAGTTTTCAAAGGCCTTGAAATTTGGTGATGTTCGTTGGATTAAATTATAAGTTGTACTCTTGTAGTGATTGTTCCTTGTTTCTCGCCCATCTCTCTCTGTAGAAAGAGGGATCTGACCTCCGAGTGAGGAACAATCACTTTAGTGTGGTTCTTCATAATGTACGCTCTGAAATATTTAATTGATTTATGGATAACAAAAGATTTTTTATCCACCGATGGGTAATTCAGTTCAACAACCTGTAACCCAGTGCCCATGAAAGTGATGTATTATTCATTCCCTTTCTTATTCTTGTGTGTGAGCATTGCTACAAGGGAATGATCCAATGCAAAGGTGTACAACAAAAAGTCCTTGGTAAAATCTAGACTCTATAGAGATAATGCAGTTTCTATGGTGGCCTTGATGTTCTTGAGATCCTCCTTCTCAACGGATGCCCATTTGAACTAAACATCCTTCTTTATAATCCATTGAAGGGGTTTCACAATTTCAACAAAGTCCGGAATGAATCTTCTTACAAAATTGATTCTACCGAAAAATGACCTCATGGAATTATTGTTGTGTGGTGGTGGGATATTCATGATAGCTTTAGTTCTTTTTTGGTCTACCAAAATATCATCCTTAGAAATAACATGCCCCAATAAAATTCCTTCTGAAACAAAAAAAATGGTTTTCTTGGGATTTAAATAGATACCATACTTCCCACAACGCTCAAACATATGCCTTAGATGCTTTGGGTGATCGGTTATCTACTTTGAATAAATAGTCACATTGTTGAGATATATCACCACAATTTGACCATTAGACATTTAAAAGTGATGTTTATTTCCCTTTGAAATGTATCGCCAATATTACTTAAACCAAAGGGCATCCTATGATATGTGTATGTCTCCCATTTCATCCTGAGGGTAGTTTTTAATTAGTTTGGTTCTTCTATGAGAACCTGGTTGTATCCTGAAAACTCATCCAATAGATAGAACATTTTGAAGCCAGAGACAAGTTCTGAAATCTGTTCCATGGGGGGAACTGGGTAGTTGTCTTTTTCTTAAGCTCGTTTCAAATTTTGGAAAACTATGCATATCCTAATTTCTCCTGAAGTTTTCCTTACGGGCACCATATTTGATACCTAAGTTGAATGACAGACCTTGAAGATAATTTAGGCATCTAATAGCTTCTTTAATTCCTCTTGAATGAGAGGTTCAAGGGTCGGATGTATCTTTCTCAATTTTTGTTGGAATGGCTTGACACCTTCTTTGATTGGAATCACATGTTGAATTATTTGAGTGTCATAATTCTTCATATCATCATAATTCCATGAAAATACATCACGATACCTATTGAACAATTGTTTAAACATATGTTTTTTTGCCTCTAAAAAACAAGTGCCTAGGTTGATGTACTTGGGTTGCCCAGGGGTTCCAATATTGACCAGAAAATGCATCATGGTTGAATTGTTAGTCTTTGGATTTGCGAGCCTTCTAAATTTGGTTTTCAAGTCAAACATATTTTCAAGTGATAACACATTTTTTCAGGATGCAATTTGTTTTGATTTTTCCCACCTCATCCCGAAATCTTTGAAGATATTGCTCATGAGCTTCAACATCTATTACAAATTCTTGGAAAACATTTGAGCTAGTAAGGAAGTTGATGATCTGAGTATCATTATTGAATACCCTACAGTCTGTGACGTTATTCGATATGGAAGGCCTGAAAATGATTTCAACGGAAAAACCATCGTTAAGAGGTGTATATTTAGAATCTATGTTCGCCAAAATGTCTGCGACAACATTATGGAAGTGAGGTATAGATTGAATATTAAAAGCTTTGAAAGAATAAAGTAAACTCCATACCTCTTGCTGATAAACTTTAAAGTATGGGGATAGACAATGAATGGTGTTTCTTACATGTCATATGATTATCTCTGAATCACCAAACACTCGTAAGCATTTTACCTCAAGGTCAATGGATTTCTTAAGACCTTGGACCAAGGATTTACATTCTGCGGTGTTATTGGTGCATTAAAATTCCAATAGACATGATATGAGCATTTTACATTGATGTGGATCGATGATGATACATCCTACCCCAACTCCATATTGATATTTGGAGCCATAAAAAAACATAGTCCAATCGTCATTATATACAGGTGGATTAATGATACAATAACCACATTCTTTTAATACTATACAAACATTATCATCATTCTGAATGCATGGAAGGAGTTCATATTGGGTTTATGTTTTCATTTCATATGGTTGTGCTTCATCACAACCATGGTCAGTTTCTAATAAATAATTTCCCAAAACAAAATGTGTAAAGTTAATGGGTTCGTATTTACCTTCTAATTCAGTCACCATATGTTTCATATGAGCTTCACTATTTACATGAATCTTATTGGGTTTACCTTTGTATGACAGCCATAAGTGGGACCAATCTATAGAAAAATAGCCTTGAAGTTTGGAAAACCAATCCTTTCTTAAAAACAAATTGTAATTGTCAGGGATGTCAACAATAATAATATCAATTACCTACATATTTTATTTCTCCTCCGACTTTTACATCTCACCTGTCTAATTGTATAATAAGTGTGGTAGTTAATTGTGGGACAATGTTTATCCTTTGACATATCAAACAGGGCATGATGTTGGAAGTGTTATCCCCAAATTTTATGGATAACTAAGGAGGTGATGTCTCGAGGCCCTCAGGTTGTAGACATGGAGTACCAAGAGACCAGATGACTAGCAGTGTCCACTTGCACATATGGAAACCTGCTTCGCCACCAAATTTTGGATCCATCGTCAGGGAATCCACCACACCAACTAGCTTCTGGAAGGCATTTGGGTCTTGCTCCATGCAATACAAGTCATGTATTGTAGTAGTTAATCACCCTAATATTTGAGGCATTTAAGCATGTTGTATTAAAGTTTATTTTGATTATAGAACACATGCTTAGACATTATGCCTTTGAACTTGTTTCACCTTGGAAAGTATCATCGATTTCCTAGTAAGTGGCCAACTTTTGGGGAAGAGGTGCAATTGGGGGTCCCTTGAGCGGTCACTGTACCATTCACGACCATACTTATCACTTTATTCTCATTGCATTCTCATCACATTACCCTCTTCTAAGCCTTATGGTTTTAGTGACCCAAGAAGGGCATGTACCTCATTTCATGGGAAGAAGGGGTTAAAGGCCCAGAGGGATGAAGGATGGAAAAAGATAAAAGCCTAAAATATGAACCTTCTAGATGATCGCCCAGATAGGCCTTGAGAAGGATGAACTGATTCTCTTAAAATAATTGAAGACCTGCAAAAGATCAAACACATAATAAGTATCTTGCTTGAATGAAAGATTAACACAAATGCGTTATAATGCTTTGATGGTTACCCCTATGGAACTTTGTGGACATCTTCTTTCAAGTGACACTATGTTACTTCCCCCCCAAGCTTTGTATTATCTATTTAGAGTGCACATGTGTTTGGATCATAAATTAATTAATAAATGGAAATAAGTAGGCTTGTAAAAATGTTGCATTGAAAACGAAGGTGTGAAACACCCTCTACAAAGGCACCCATAAGTGAGACAATAAGAGCCCTTGTATGTCATGAAACCCATTCACCTATGAATTCAAAACCCCTATCCACCTCATCATCCATGGCATGACCTTCAAGGGGAACCCTTGGGAATATCCCCTACTTGAAGGTTTTGGTCTACCCAATAGGACTTTTATGGCACCCCTCCCATACCTAAACTTGGTCAATTGCATAGGATATTTGAGAATTTATTTAATTTGATGAGGTAGTTTTGATACACATGTTTAGGTGCCTTTATTATTAGATGTGGTTTCTACTTCCCATGATATCTTTTACTTGATATATTTGGAGGGCGTACCCATTTGTTTTGCAGGACCTTGCTTGGTGGCCAATTTTGAGAGAACAAGCCTAGCTTGGGCTTCCATGGAGCAAGAAGCCCACAAGATGGATACCTAAGGCCCGCATTCAGGATTAAGAAGATGTGCCTTTTGAGACCTATAATACATCATGGATGACCTCACCTATCCCCTATCACCCAAACGACTTTCCTAGGAGGGAAAAAACGTCACTCTTTGGTGCTTGACGTCACCTAGGGATAGGGTTTAGTGGTGATGGAGTTTTTGTTCATTGAAACTTGGCATGATTTGACCAGAGGAGGCATGAATTGAAGGAAGAGACCTTGGAAAATGAGTAGGAGTCTCTAGAAGCCCCAATGACCTCCACATTTTTCTCCAACGACTTGGAAAAGTGCCAAAACATCTTACTTAGGATTTTACTTTATGTGAAAAGTATGAATTGCTTAGTATTATTTTTGTAAAGGGGAAAAGTAGGGGGTTTTTTCCCCTTACTTTGTGTTTACCCTAACCTAAGTGGACAAACTATGATTAAATTTTTTTGTATAAATAAAGATCAACTTTATTTCATTAGAAAATAACTCTCCCATTGTGAGAAGTACTTGGCTGAAATTTTCACTATTCTTGGGCATTTTATCTCCCCTTCGCACTTGTTATGGTTTTATTTTCTATTGGCTAAATGAATTGGTGTGTTACATCTTATGGAGTGTTTCTCTTTCATATTGGTGGATAACCCTTGGTAAAGTGGAAGTTTCTCTTGTTAATTCTTTCTCTAGGTGAAGGGTTCTATCTTGTTATGGTCTCTTTTTCTTGGTTGCAAGGTTAACTAGCTGGATTTCTTGGGGAGTATAAGTGCATACAACCCCACTAAGCTCATCAATATTTGTCTTGGAAATAATTTGTTGCTTGAGGTAGTGCTAGGAGAAGTAAAAGGGCTTACACCCTCCTAGCACTTCCTAGTTAGCTTTACTTGCCTTGGGGAGTAAGAGGGTTTACATCCCCAAGGAAGTAGTATAGTTAACTCATTCTTTGACTCCATAATCCAATAGTTAAATCACTAATCATGTTTAATTTGCATTGGATAAATAAAAGTGTTGCATTGGGATACGTGAAAACGTGAGATAGTCAACTTGTTCAAATTGCAATCTCTTCTTGATGTTCTAGGCTTGTCATAGCCACTAGGGTGTCTCAATTGGATAAGTATTTCTTGATTCTGTTATAAAATTTTATCTACAACCATTAGGGCTACATAAACCCTAATACATTTTCATTAATAACTCACTACTCAACTGTTGAAAGTTGCTAAGAGTTTTCTACATTAATATACTAAAGCTAGCACACTTTTTAAGTGGATTATTAACAGGTTTTGACGACTGATTTCTTTTTTGTAATAACTATTTTGTTACATCCATAAGGCTGATAATTACTTCTACAGAACTTGTTTACAACAACCTTACATTGTTGCTAAAGTTTCATGCTATCTTCGTGAGCTAAACTAATAATTTTCTAGCTTGTCTCTTGTACTTTTTATTAAGCTTTAAGCAACTTTATTTCACAGCTATCATTATCATTTTATTGCTGATATACATCATTTTTTACTGTTGCAATTAGGGACAAAAATCTTAACCTTTTTTTCCACCTAACATTATACATATATACTCGACTTTTTCTTGTGTTTCGGGTAGGCACACCACTTTTTATAGGTGTTCTTATCACTTGGAAACCATTGGCTACCACCAAGAGTATTTCCCAAGCCTTTTTTCATTTTCTATATTGACCTATAGGGGGATTTTCCTTCATCTCTTCACTTTCCATCGCATTCCCCCCAGGGTCACCGAGATTACCCCCCTAAGGTGATGCTATCATCTCTAAAGTGATGAAAATACCTGCCTAAGGTGACACTGGATAGGTGTTCTCAAATTTTTCACCATTAGGTGGTTGGGTCATCTTTTCCCAATCTACAACTTGTGAAATAAAATTTCAACGCCATTATCAGGGAGGATTTTGAATTCTCTTCCGAACGATAATGAAACTTTGGCAAGCTATCCCAAAGCCTTCCCCTAGATTTCCTGGCGACTCCACTTAAAGGACATTCCCCTTCCACCCTTGATAATATCTTCTTGAATTTCATCTTACGACTCCACCTTCCAAAAACCCACCTTTCCCTGATTACCCCTTTCCATCATTTTATGAGACTTGATCTCATATGGAGACTCCACTGAAGTATTACCCTAAGTAATGGAACCATGGCCTCATGGGACTTACCACGATCTTTCCATAAATTCTATCCTTCTTTGGATATTCAGAATATCCCTGGATACCCAAATCATTACTCCCAGGAGTGGAGGGCAAGTTTCCCTAAATATAATGGTGATCCAACTCTAGCAGTCACCCATATTGTCAATTATATGAAGTATTCATCAAGCTTCAATGCGGTACATGAATATGTGATGATTGTTAGAAAAATAGGACCATGGAGCAATAAAATAAAACAAATGCGGAAACAAAACACATAAGATACACAATAAAATAGAGACACAGATTTATGTGGTTCACCCAGTGTGGGCTATGTCCACCAAAGAAATTGCCAGGTCCTTCCTTTATTATTATCCAACATATGAAGGGATACAACCTACATAAAACCCGTTGTAACTTCCTCTTATTTCTCTCACAGTATCTCATCTCATAATACAATACTCTCCATAATGCATAGTTGCAATACATTTCCCTCATAATAGAGGGTTTCCTTCTAGGGAAAAAAACCCTAACATAATTTCTACTGTTAGATTTGTGACCTTATAATGAATGGTCCATATTTACAATGAAATTACAATTTACATTTACAAGGAAATTTTTCCTTCAGGGGCTTCACCCCCGAACCCCCCAACCAGGGGGATAGCCCCCCCAGACCCTGTAAAGGGGGTACCCCCCCTCTGCACTCCCCCACGTGGAAGAGTGTACATACTTCTGGGGTGTAAATTCTTCATGGGGTATAAACACGGCTAAAAGAAAGGACCTCTGAATCAGGAAGATAATCAGGATCCACAACCAACAATGATGAAAATTTTTGTATCTTCACTAGAATCAAGTCAAAGGAGTTGGATTTCACACTCGTGTAATCCAAAGAGTATCCCATATTCTACCAAGCTCATTGAACAATTTCTCAGGCATTATTGTCCAACTACTCAAGATCTGTGATTTACTTTCCAAGAGATTAAACATGCTCTTTGCAAAGAATATTTTTCGATGGATGACAAGACAATAGATGAAAAAATTCTTGAAGGAAAGATATATGAAGAGAGTTATCAGGAAGATCCTGATGAATTTTCTTATGTTGAATATCTAGATGAGACATTTTATGAAGACGAAGTTCTCATATATGCCCTTCCATTTGATGAAGACATCCAGGCCTTTGTTCCTCCTGCACATCAAGAAGAGAACATGATGAGTTGTAATTATTTTGAAGATATTGATGACACTTTATGCCATGAATTTGGAAATGGAGAAGTATTATAGGAAACCTTGGATGCAACAGATCCTTTTTGGAAAACACAAACAAAGCATTGTGCACTAAGGATCTAGCCCCTCATGATGAAGAGGTGATAGAGGGGCATGTATGTAAAAAGAAAGAAGATTTTTTATGAATCAAAACAGGTTGAGACATCATTATCTTTTGTCCTTCTTGATGAAGTTGAGGTTGTCGAACCATGCTCTCCTCCTATTCATGAAGTTGAAGAAGCAACTAGCCTCAGTGATGAAGAATTTGAAGATCCTGTTGAAGTCACCCTAATCTTTTCTCTTCCTGCACATGAAGACAAAGAGATGGTGATTTTTAGTCATACTATTGATCTTATGAAAGAACCTTTGGATATGGTTGATGCTAATATAGACACTTTCATAGAGATTGGAAGACACAGGTGGGATTTTGGTCGTCTCATTTTTTATAGAGACCCCATTTACGACATTGAGGGTAGCCCTCAAGAAAATGATCGGTTGCGGAATTTTCAGGGTAATTTTCAATCATCCCTTGGGACTTGTGATGCATATCTTTTTGGGGATGAAAACTTGTTGTATGAGGACTTTCAACCACCTTCACCCTCAATTTTGGAAGAATACCAGGATGTGTCCAGCTCAGAGCGATCAAAGGCTCACTCTACAAAGAGAAATTATTTTCATATTGTGGATTTCTACATGGATTCACAAATGAAGAGGCCACACTTTTCTTTCTCTAGACATTAGCCTGTCCCTTACCTCATTCCTTCTTCTTATCAAAATCATAAGGTCTTCTTGGGATCTGTCATATCTTCTTGGTCTTCAGGAAGTAGTGATCATACTAATGGAAATGAAGATGAGACATTGTCTACACATGGTAGCCCTCCTAAGAGATGGATTGATCGGGCTTGTGGTTACACCTTGAGGCAACATGATTAGGATAATGATTTATCTTTTCAAAAGGGATTCCTCCCTCCCACCCATTTACCTTCATTTTATTTCACGATTGATTATATATCTATTTATGCTAATGATCATTACGTGCTTGAATTATCTTTGTTGTTTTACATAATTAAGCACAGGGGGAGATACTTTGACGAGATGATCAACTAGTTGCACTATTTGTATGATTTCACCTGACATCACCTATCACTTGATCTTCAGGGCCCCAAGGCCCTAGGTAAGTAGGTAGGTCATATTTCCTTCCTTTCATTTTCATATTGATTTCTCATATTAGTTTATATGCATTTCATAGTTCATTTGTCTCTGCTTGCATACTGATTTTATGCTTAGTTTAGAAAGTTTTGAAAAAATACTAAAATTTTCTTTTTTAGATTAGTTTCATTTTGGGTTTTGATGTATATGGATGAAGGGTGATAGAACCACCCTATATTTTACATGGTTTTGTTTCATTGTAGGAACGTGTCTACCAGGAGATGTTGCAGTTCTCATGCACTCTATGGTGAGCACATGTCCCCAAGTAGGAGCCAAATGTTATACCAAACGTTTAGGGATAACTAAGGAGGCGATGTCTCGAGGCCGTCATGTTGCAGCCATGGAGTACTGAGAGACCACATGACTAGCAATGTCCACTAGAACATATGGAAACCCGCTTTGCCACCACATTTTGGATCCATCGTCAGGCATCCACCACACCAACTAGCTTCTGGAAGGAATTTGGGTCTTGCTCCATGCATTACAAGTCAAGTATTGTAGCAGGTAATCACCCTAATATTTGAGGAATTCAATCATGTTGTATTAAAGTTGATTTTGATTATAGAACATCTTCGTAGACATTATGACTTTGACCTTGTTTCACCTTGGCGAGTGCCATTGTTTCATTATAGGTACAGGTCTATCAGGAGATGTTGCAGTTCTCATGCAATCTATGATGAGCACATGTACCCAAGTAGGAGTCAAATGTTATACACAACTTTTAGGGATAACTAAGGAGGCAATGTCTCGAGGCCCTTAGGTTGCAGACATGTGGTACCGAGAGACCACGTGACTAGCAATGTCCACTTGAACATATGGAAACCCACTTCGCCACCAAATTTTGGATCCATCGTCAGGGCATCCACCACACTAGCTAGCTTCTGGAAGGCATTTGGGTCTTTCTCCATGCGGTACAAGTCAGGTATTGTAGCAGGTAATCACCCTAATATTTGAGGCATTAGCAGGTAATCACCAGACATTGCACATGCAGTGGGAGTTTTGAGCAGGTATATGTCAAAACCAGGTGGGACTTGGCTTCACAAGAAGCAAAGAGGATCACTGTGTGTATTCTAAAATCATTGGTGATCATTTGATTTATTTGGTCTTGTATGTGGATGACATGTTG
>CBVK0103955852.1:0-15219 GCA_900067695.1 Picea abies
AGAATTGTGTGAAGGACTCAGCATTGAACAACAGCTTGAAGACTCTAGCAGGTCTATCAAGAGGATTTGATCTTCTTCATGCAAGGATTGAGCAAGTGTGTGTGTCGGAGCCAAGGGCCATCGAAAGGAAGTTTGCGACATCAAGGCTCAGGTTGTAATCTTTACTTTCCATTAATATGATACAGTAGCATGTCCCTTTCCCATAAAGTTATTTCCACTTTATTGTATAATTCATTGATCATATACATAGATTGACTGTTGAATAGATTGTGCTATCTTCACTTTGGCTAGTTTTTGTTGTCTTGGTCTTGACTGCATGAGAGCACTGGAGTGAAGCGGGAGAAACAAAGACCATAGGAAGCGATAATAAGGTATGTTATTTGTTCTTGCCTCCTAGTTAATTCAATGGTCAAAATCTAGGGAAAGAGTCATGTTCTGTCTTGCTTTGTTCTAGATCCAGGTGGATCTAGGGAGATCGGTTAGTGTCCGCACCTATGGATTTATCCAATAACAGCCAGCCCCTTAATCCATGGTTGGGAGACGAGGCGAGGCTTCTTCCCAATTGACTTTGTCAAGTAGCGATGGGGTGCTATCATATCATAGTTATTCCTGTCTCCTAGATTGAAATCGTTGTTCTTCAGTAGTGGGATATGTCCTAACTGGCTCCCGACTATGCATATTCCTTTCAAAATATACATGGTGAACATGGTGTACTCATAATCTCGTGGGATGTCATTGCGTTTAACGAAACCAACCAAAGGTGGGATATATTATGGTAGGATGGATGGTATCTTCTTTGCATTAGCCAAATCGTCACTGTGCTTACTTTGCTGCTCAATCATGGGGTTAACACGACCATAACGACATCCATTCGAAGGGGAAGCCTGTAGCCCCCTAGTCGATGATGCCTAGACACCTTCAAATAACAATTTTTCTGCCATTATATTCCTTAGGACTTCCTTGATAAACTTCTCTAACTCACTAGATTCGCCTGACATTTGAACTTTTAAACAGATGGGTCAAGGTAGACAAATGAACAAGTGGGGTAGAAAAATGGACAGCGAGGTCTAGCTCCAGATAAAACAGCTCGACACTTAGACAATTATATGTTATCTTAGTTAATTGCAGGTAGAAAAAAGTGATCCCAGCGCAACGACCAATGATTTAAATAAGCGGGGCATCGTAATAGATTCTTCCAAGGGATGGAAATGCTTTCATCACTATGAATATGTCTGTTATGGCATGGTATCAACGTCCAAAAAGTGGTCCATCAGTCCATAAATTCATTTTCCAGCCATTCTGTTCTAACGGTTGGGATGCCTTCAATGGTCATATAGCTTCGCCAGGGCAAAGTCCCATTATGCGTGGTCCTGTTGTTCCAACGAGGTCCAAATTCCATGAACCTGCCTCTTGCGAGGTTCCAGTCTGCAAAGTATTCCATCTGTTCTCTGTAGCTTCTTGTAGATTTTCCAACTTAGCTTTATTTTTATTGAGCTTCCTTGCCTTCTTCCCTGTGACCTGAGTCTCTCTAACTATTTCTAGAATCCTCTTTATAGTCTTATTCTTATCTTCCTTTAGAACAGTGGCTTTGCACTGCTGTGGTGCCCGCAAAGAGTCTGAAGTTAATATCCCTTCTCTTAATACTTCCTAGGTGGATATACTTCTTTCTTGCATATAGGTTCTTCAAGCCTTCTTTCATTCTTTGAACCTTGACAACTAATTCTCTTGCCTTCTATCCCTCCTGCGTTGTTACTTTGTTCTGTTGCTTTGACTTATCCTCTCTTTCTTCTATTAGTCGGTCTATTTTTCTAGCTATTAAATCCCTTAGTTCTTGCTCTTTCTTTTTTGTGGATTCTTTCTCTGCTTTCCTTCTGATCCAATCCTTCTCAATCCAAGTCTTACATAGAAAAAGTGGGAAAGGGGAGTTGTCCCCAACAAACTTAATGACTTGAAATTCCTCTTCAGTCGATGTTCCATGAACAATAATAGGTACATTAGTAACTCTTCCACATAAGGTTATCATATTTCCCTTAAACAAGCATATCCTTCCCAATGAAGGTACCACAGTAAGATTTCCCAAAATTTCCCAAGTTTCTTCTGTCATAATATTCACTTGTGTTTCCTCATCCAAGACACAGTCTATTTCGAAGTCTTCTATTCTTTCACTTAAGCGTTGTTTTACTTTCAGGATCTCTGGTAAACTGACATCTTTGTGAACATTCATCATTTCTTTCAACTGTAATAGTGTAGTCTGAGCTTCCTCTGGTTCTTTCTCTTTATGACTTTCTAACATGCTCTTAGTCTTTTGAATTTATTCATAGTTTTCTTGTCTTATGTTCATCCTTTCAACTTTAGCAATCATCCTTGGAAAACCCTCAAACTCATGACCAACAATCTTACAACAAAGAAAAATAGGACCTGCGCTAAGGAATTCCTTAGCAAGATGTCCCGGTCTTCTGCAGTTATAACACAAAGTTAATCCTCTTTTTCTCTTAGATGTTCCCCAACCTCTTATGTAATGCGTACTAGGATCACAGTGCTGGACCTGCAATCTGCAAAAAAAAAATCTAGGTTCCTGCATCCATTTATTAGTCCAAAAACTCTTTCTATGCATAGGAATAACATATCTTTCTTCATTTCCATTAAATTTACTCAAATCAAATATTTCTTCCAACTGTGCCCTATCCTTCAGACTAGGACATAATCTATTAAACATACTTAAATTCATGCTTTCGAAACAAAAACTTTGCACTTATCTTTCTCTTGTCAAAGCACAAAGCTTACCTTTTTTCAAATCTTACCTCTTTTCTTCAGATCAAATTTATTTCTTAGCACAAAGCTTCGCAAGTCAAGTAGAGTATTGTGCACTTAAGAAACAGATCTACACATAGAGCTTCTCTTTTCTTTACTTCAGTTCCCAACAATCACATTTTTAGGTCTTGGCAACGGAACCATTTGTTGGCACAGGGGAAGACCCAAGGTTCAACGCTTAACAATGCACCAACAAAACCCCAACTATCAGCCCTTTAGGCAACACCTGTGAAGTAGGCGAGGTCTCACCCAAGGTAGAAACAGGGGGGGTTACAAGACGCAAGTGTCTGTAACCAAGCTGGGACACAAATCTGTGATAATAACACTTTGCAGAGTACTCTATTAACACTTAGGAACAACATGCATTAGTTATTAGCCTTATTAACATCGCAGAACATACCCAAATATAGGTCGGCGCAGTCATAATAAATGATCACATATCCTAAGCACTTAGCACTGATTTGGATCTAACATTCATTCATCCTTAACACAAGTAAAGCACTAAGAAACAATAGATCCATCTATCATACATAATAACCAAGGTACTAAGCAAATAAATAACAAGAATAACACAACACAAAGAAAACCAAAAACACAAGATATACATGGTTCACCCCAGTGTGGGGATACGTCCACCAACCATTTCACCTTCTTTATTATTCATCAATCCCTTATATTCAGTTATTCCTATGGACTAAGCCACATGGTCGAGCTTCGCACCAGACAAGAGATCTGTGCACTGAGTGCTAGATCCTCCTTCCAAAACTAGGTCAAGGCACCGAGCCAACTTTCTATCAAGAACAAATCCTTACACATAGACATTCCCTTGCACAAAGCCAATCAAACTACTTGCACTTAGCCACTTTCCACTATCCACTTACTTCGCTTGCTTATTTACTTCTACCATACATTCTTACTTATTTATACTTTTACAATCCCTTACAATAAGGCTTAATCACGGGTAAACCCCATGGGCTGACATCCCATAACCCATTACAAAATCCCTAAATAACCCCTTACAAAGCCCGCAAAATCAGTGAGATCCACGATCTCAACTCCACTCGGGCGCTCCATCTTCGACCAGCCCGTCGAAGTCCAAAAGTGGTCCAAACCTGACCAAGGTTTCCTCAAAACTTGGTCAAGGGCCAACAACAACATAAATTATTAGAGGAAAATAGCAATGATAATGTTTATTCAAAAGTTATGGAGAGGATGAGAGAGGTGTTGGTAGCCCAAGGCCTCAATAATCCAACTTCTAGAGATAATTGCTAGAAAGTAACAAAAGTTACGCCCTAGCGATTTATCTTTTCCTTAGACAAATTGAAATAAAATATGCAATGGGAAAGGAAGTAGGGTTACTAGAGTGCTAAAATGGTAGGGCTCTAGTATATACTTCTAGATAGGTTCCTTTTAATAAATTTTAGCAAGTGGAATACTATAGAGAAAAAGATAGTAACATATGTCTTTCTCCTAGGGTTTCAAGCAAGCAATTTCATAATATTAGACATGAAACAAGTAAATTAAACATAAGCATTCATTCAAAATAAAGAAATGCATATTTTCCACTTACTTCACCAATAATAATCAAGCATAAACCCTAGTTGAATATCCTCCACATGAAAATTTTCCAAAATACACCAAGAATTGCCTCCTCCAAGAAGTGCGCACCACTAGAGTTTAGCCAATAACCCTTAAAGAGGGTTGAATTTCAGACCATCACTTGTGTGATTAGTGAATGGTAAAAAACTCAGAGTTTTATCTCTCTATTTATACAATAATTATGACCTTTAATTAATTTTAGGTCATCAACAGGCCAACATGGCCAAATGACATGAAAAATCCAGTTTTTACACAAATTAAAATAATTAAACCCTAAAATCATCTTTAGAGGTGACTTCATGCCCTTCTAGGGTGAAGTTGAGCCTCTTGGGTGAAACGTTGGGCCTCATCTGCAAAACGTTAGGCTTTCCAAGCCCCTGGATGATGCCACATGTGTCAATTAGCACACAATTGCCTCCATAATGCCAATCCTAACGTTATGTGACAGCTAGGGTCACAATGGTGATGTCATGGGACTCACATAGCCAACTTCTAGGTGGAAGATAAATACCCCCCATGGTCTAGGTCTGCCAAAGTGTCTCTGGTGAAACATCATTCCTTTTCCTTGGTGCAAGTCTTTGACATCTATCTACCCCTCGCTGGGGTTGCATCATCTATCTGTGGGTTTTCATCCCCATAGAGGTTCGGGATAATCATATCCCCATATGTACCTATCCACCAGGCATGGTCCTGCAACAAAAAAAAGTACTCCATCCATGGGCTCATGAGTCACAGGGATCATAACAATGTCAATCACATCCAATAATCAAATTACCCAAACATGTGCATCAAACCCCCCCTTTACCCAGACAAATGCTCAAAGGTGTTATGCAGTTTAACAAGTCAGGTTTGGAGAGGGTCTCAAGATGTCCTATTGGAATAATCCTCCTCAATTTTGGGGTGTTTCCTAGGTGATATCCAATCTAAGTCATGTAAGTGTCTGAAATGGTGTAGGGGAAGTGTTTGGGCAGAGGGTGCAATGATAACAGGGAAATGTAGTTCTTGCCCATGGGTGCCTTTGTAGAGGGCCAGTTGCACCTTATCATGAATGACATTGTTTCCTAGCCCATTCAATGCCTTGTATTCTTAGTTTTATTTCTTTTTATTTTCAAGGGAAAATCTAGGGGACATTGTCCTGGCGTGGTGACCAGAGGTGACAGTGTTACCCACAAGCACTTCACGGAAATGAAAAGGTTGGCTTGTGATGAGACCCCTTTTCTCTTGGATATGCCAACAAGAGCCACTACTCTAGTTTGGTGACTAGATAGATGGTATTGTCATACTGCTACATGCCCATGGACCTAATAGGCCGACTCATGATGAGACCTCCCATCCACCATCTAGTCCTTGAGTTTTATTTTATCTTACAGGTCCCATTTTCTTATTGAGAAGCCTTTTATTTCTTTCTCGGGAATCCCTAGGTGAAGCATCTCAAAGGTTTTATTTTGGATTTTAACTCTTTCCAACTACTTTTACCCTATGGGCCTTTGTCCCCTTCTTCCCACAAGGCAAGGTAAAACCCTTCCTATTGTGGCAAACCCAATGCCCGAACCAAGGTAGGAGAAGATGAGAGGGATAATGATGAAAAATGGTAATTATGGAAGGAATGGAAGATGACCTTTCATATACCCACCCAGTGTCAACTCATCCTAAAGGGAACCAGCTTATTAGGGCATTCTTTTAGCCCCACAGGTATGAAAAAGTCAAAGAGCATAATTTCCAAGCAAACATTATGAAATAAAGGAGAGTGCAGTGCAACATATTCAAATTCTTTGAAAATCATAGTGACACATACCATGATACCCAGACTCATTACCTCATGGAGCAAGACCCACTACTACTTCAAGACTAGGCGAGTGAGATGGATGTTGTTGTTGTTGATAGATGGTATGCACTAAAGAAAATATGGGCCCTTCGGGTCCAAGCTCAAGTCATATTTCTCTCGGTACTCCATGTCTAGGACCTATGGGCCTCGAGACATAATCTCCTTAGTTATCCCTAGGATAGGGGATAACATCTGGCTCCAACTCGGGGTTATGTTCTCACCATAGAGCGCATGAGAACCTCAACATCTCTTGCATGAACTGTATTTGCTAGATCTCAACAAAATGAATTAGTGATCTTTAGGTTGGTGATATCACCCCTCGTTGATATATTATACAATGGAATAAAAGTAAGAAAGAATATATATACAAAATGAAAATGAAACTACAACTATACTACTCTAGCATGATATGCAGATGGTATATATAATGAATGCAAATGCCTACCTAAATTACATGTACTTACCTATCATGTTGTTGGCGGGAAGTAGCGATTGATGTGTATAGCATTCAAAGGTAGCTTCAAAGATTCTCCTTCCAGGGGTTTCAAGTTAAAAGCATTTTTTCCTGCTTGACTTGTGACTTTGTAGGGACCTTTCCATAATCCATCCAAGTTCTCATGCATACCAGGTTTCTCCCTTCTTTTATCCCATAACAACACTAAGTCTCCTTCAATGAAACCTCTTTATTTTTCTTTGTGATCGAAGGTGTTCTTAACTTTCTCTTGATTTATTGCCATTTGACTTAAGGCAACCCTCCTGGATTCATCCAACTCTACTAACTGGTTAATTCTCCCTTGGATTGCTTCACCTTCGGTGGTGTATTGTTGAACGAAATGAAGGATAGGGATTTGGAGATTCACAAGCAGTTTATCCTCCAACCCATACACTAGTTCAAATGGGTTTTTTCCTATTGAGGTATTTTTTGTTATTCGATATGCCCATAGGGCATACTTGATATTTCTATCCCAAGACCTTTTCTTCTCTCCCACAACCTTCTTAATGATATTCATGAGGTTGTTATTGCTTTATTCTCCTAAGTCGTTCCTTTGTGGGTAGTAGTTTGATGAATGAGATAGAACGATGCCATACTTGAAACAAAATTCTGTTAATGCAAGGTAGCTAAAAGATTTGGCATTTTCAGTGGTAATTTTGGACGGGACCCCAAATCTTGTTATGATTATTTCTTCCAAGAATTTCATAACCACCTCCTCAGTGGCATTATTTTTGGGAATAGATTCTACCCACTTGGTAAAATAATCTTCGGTGGTCAAAATCCATCGGTAACCATTACTTGAATTATCCTTAAACTCACCAATAAATTCTAAACCCCACTGTTGAAAAGGAGCTTCTACCACAACAACTTTTAAAGGTTGTGGCGGGATTTTTTTGTTTACCAGTAAAGTATTTCCAAAGTTGGAATGATCGGATATATCAGTGAGTATCAACGAACAATGTTGGCCAATAAAATCCATCTCTTAAGATATTTTGTGCAATAGTACAAGCAACGAAGCTCCCACCACAATTCCTAGAGTGTAATTCCTTCAATAGTTTGTTGGCTTCTTCTTGGTTCACACATCTAAGGAGAACTTTGTCTGGGTCCTTCCATCCAAGACCATTCTCATTTAAACAATACTTCATAGCTTTGAGTCTCAAGGCTCTTCTTTTATAGTCTACTAGATGGTCTTGGCATGATAAATTCCTGAGGTAGTATATTATGTCGAAATATCATTCATCATGTTCTATCTCATTCACTACCACATTTAATTGTTCGCTCTCCCCCATTTGTATAGATTCTTGGTTGCCTTCAATCAACATTTGGGCTAACCCTTGTCCCTTCATAATCTTGGTGGGTTTTATTTCTAATTCATATTCTTGGATCTTGGAAACCCACTTACCCCTAGTACCCATACAATCTTGTTGTGATAAAACATCCTTTACTGCTGGGTAAGGGACATAAGTCTTAATCTTATTATATCCCACATAGTTTCTAAAATGCTTCAGGGATTTCACCAAGGCGTAAGCTTGTTTTTTAGTAATCAAATAATTCATCTCTAAATCCCTAAGGACTTTATTCATGAATACAATGGGATGTTCATGGTCATCAACATATTTCTGCAATAAGACACATGTGATAGTATCTTGAGAAGTAAAAGAGAATATCATGAAATCTAGTGAATAATCAGGACTAACCAGAACTGGGGCTTGGGAAATGGAATCTTTTATATCTTCAAAATATTGAATGGCCTTGTCATCCCACCTGAATGTTGCTTCTTTTTAAGTAATGCACTCATGGGTTTTATTCTTTCGGCAAAGTTCGGGACAAATATTCGGATAAAGTTTATTTTTCCGAATAATGATTGTAGGGATTTTTTGTTAGCTAGGGGGCATACATATTTGATAGATTGGATCCTCTTTAGGTCTACAGAAATTCCTCCCTCTGAGACTATGTGTCCCAATATATTTCCCTTATCTATCCTGAAAATAGACTTCTTAGGGTTCAAGGAGATACCATATGTTCTACATCTTTCAAAGATAATTGAAAGATGTGAGATATGGTCTTTTCTTTTCTTTGACATGACTATGAGATCATCTTGGTAAATTTCTATGATTTTCTGAATGAGATCTCTAAAAGAAAATTCCATTTCTCTTTGAAAGGTTGAACCTGCATTTATAAGGACGAACGAAATTCTTAAGTACATGAATGTTCCCCATGGTGTGGTAAATGTTTTTTTGAGTTTATCTTCTCTCTTGAGTAACACCTAATTGTATCCATAAAATCCATCTAGCATGGACATCATGCTTTCCCCTGTGACCCTTTTTAATAAGTGTTCCATATTTGGGAGGGGGTAATTTTCTTTCAAAGATAGCTAGTTAAGGTTTCGTAAATCTACGCATAGGTGAATGTCACCACTTTTCTTTCAGACAACTACCAAATTGGACATCCATGATGAATATATAATGGGAGCTATGATACCAACATCTGCCATCTTTTGAAGTTCCTTCTGTATCTAGTTTTCCAACTTAGGGTTAATGTGTCTTAGATTTTGTAGAAAAGGTTTGGCTCCCTCTGTCAAAGGTATAAAATGTTAGATGAAATCACCCCTATAAGCCTTTATGTCATCACAATTCCAAGAAAAGGTATCTTTAAAATCTCTTATGAGGTCAAGTATCTCATTTCTCTCTTTTTCTGTGGTACCTTTCCCTATTTTGACCATTCTTGGATCTATCTTGGTGTCAATGTTGAATTCTAAGACTTCATTTCATTGTTGTTTGGGGTTTTTTCCTTTGTAAACATCTTGTCTATCAAAGATTTGTTCTAAAGGAACACACCCTTTCGACAGAGTGTTATTTTTCAAGTTTACTACGTCCAAATCCATGGAATCAACTAGGAATTTTACTTGTGAATTGGTGAATTCTTTATTGTTTTCCATGAATCTAAGGATTTGACTATCATCTTCAAAGAATTTCCAATGTTCCAAGTTATCAAGGATTGATGATCTAAATAGGACCTCCATTTTGCACAAGTTTTGAAGGGGGACCTCACAAGGTTGCAAAGTAGATGCTGATATAGCCAAGGCATATTCTACATAGTTTTTTTCTCTGAGAACTGCCTTGATTGATACTACCTCAAACGATTTTGCAACAGATCTTGCAAAGTCTCAGTACCTTTTAAGTCTCTCGTTCTTTGCGGAAAAGTTTAACAAAACTTGTGATACTATTAAGTCTGAATCTCCTATAACCCTCAAGTGTGTGACACCTTTGTCAATTTCTAAATTAAGATCTATAATCAAAGCCTCGTATTCAACAATGTTGTTTGTACAATGATATTCAAGTCTATGCGAGTAGTATAAATTTTCCTTGGATGGGGTTGTTAGGACGAAGCATGCCCCCGAACCAAAACTCGAATGAGCACCATCAAATTCTAGGGTCCATATTCCTCTGGGTGTTTCACTTAGTTCATCCTATGATTTTCCTCCTTGTACAAACCAACTTGCCACCCCATTCTTCACACAGAGGAGTTGATTATTGGGTTCTTCAGGAGTTTCAATGAGGCATCATATGATGGGTTCCTTATGAAGGGTAAAAAATCCTCCTTTGGGGTGAGGTATAATAGCTTTGGACCCTTGGTCTTGGAAGCTCCTTGTCAATTTTTCTATCAAGTCTTTGCAGAGTAGAATTCCCCAATTACTTAAAGTGTCTATCAATATTACATCGATCTTGAAAGAGACATCAGGGCGAGCATGGAAGGAAACACTTAGGTATTTGATAATGACTCGTGTGAAACCATATTGCATGTTTAGTTTTGATATATCAAGACCTAGTTGGTACATAACCCTCTAGGTCATAATGTTTCTAGGGTATATGGGTCAAAAACACAATTATGGATAAGGAAATTGTTGATTTGGAGGGTAACATAAAAAGGTGCAGGTTCTCCATATTTCGTTCACATGCTACCAACATGATAGACAATAGGGAATTCCTCTTCAAAATCATCTTCCTCGTCAATTTGTGAAGGTGTGTATTCAATATATCCAACCTCAATATCTCCAAAGGTATATTGAGGGTTTTCAAATCCTCAGGGGGCTCATTTTCTTGTGAAAATAAGGAAGCATCTTTCATGTTTGAGAAACACGCGCTCCATTTCCTAGGGAAAGTGTTATTTTCTACCTCTAGAATATTTGGGAAGTCATGCTCTAGTTCTCCCATGTTTTACTTATTCATCTCCAAGATGTCATCATTGTTCAAAAGATTGACCTGATGAATGGAATCGTTGAACTTAAGATTTTCTTCAATCCAGAAAGCAACATCTTGTGCTTCCTCTAGGCTTGTAGGAAATTGGTTCTTGATGGTAAATTGTAATTTTCCTTCCAAGGAGTTTAGAAAGTGTTGGAGAATAGTGCTCTCTTGGTGAAAGTTGGGCTCAAGTTTTATAATTAGGGTGTTTAACCTATCATTGAATTCCTTAACATCTTTGTCACTTTGTTTGAAAATTTTGAGGTATTGGGAATAAATAGAGGCCATACATTCTACCCTGCCCCATCTTTTCAAGAAATCTTGTTCCACATCTTCAGGGATTTTGAGGCTTCCATTTTGGAGTGTATTAATCCAATATCTGGCACTCCCGATGAGTGAGGCCAAGAAAAGTCTCATAAACATGTTAGGATTCTCTTTTCCATATTGATGGAATTCATAACCCTCACAAACTTTAGTACAATGTGCGTTTCCATAAGACCGTACCTCTCTTGGAAATTTGGGTATCCAAGAGTCAGATTCTTTTGGGAGATCATTTAGGAGAAGCTATAGGGATGAAAAGGATAGGATAAAGATAGAGTATATACTGATGTCTGCTACAAGTCGTCATCGATGGAGTTGCCAGATAATCTTCTAGAGATTATAAAAAATTTGAGGGGATCACCCTCAATGGCGAATCCAGGTAAGCTTTCTAAAAAAAAGTTTTTGAAGAAAAAGGCTTATCGTAAAAAGGTCGTCTTGAGGAATATTGACTCAATGTTCCCTGACAATGACACCAAAATGTTATCGCACAATTTGTACTTTCCCAAAAGCCCAAGGTAAGTGGATACAAAATTGGCAAAACATGGAATAACCTATCACTGCCACCTTAATAGGAAATCCCTTTCTATTTAGGAGTATGTTGCAATACCCCAGGGGAGATGTCCCCAAGACCTGGGGGTTTGAGAAGGCTGAGGAAAATGACACAAGGAAATCCTTCCCCTCTCACAGATCACTCAAATTTAAAAGTTTCTTTAAGTATTATTGAATATGAAGCAAATAAATAATATTGTGTACCTGCCCAGAACAAGACAACAAGGCAAAAAGGGGCACTTTCCATGTACCAAAATGATGTTAGTGCTTCATAAGAAAATGAAATTTTAAGAAATGTACTAGATGATATAAAATTGCAGCAGTGTAACAATTTATAACAGAAATAAGAAGTTTGCAACAACCACAAGATTTATGCTCTAAAATGCTTGAATAAAGACTTGAGATAATAGCTTTAACTTGGCAATTTGATAATAAATAGTCACAAGCAGTTTTAGCAAAATCTGTCTAGCATAACAAGTCATATTTAGGGTTAATTTGTTGTTGTTAGATGTTTGTAGCAATATTTGGAACATCATCAAGTAAGTTAATGATTTAGGCTAATCTAAGGTTAGTAGAAGTTAGTGGATGTTCAAGAGAAGAGGTTCTGAAAATTGTTTGATCAATCAACACTTGTAAATGGTAAACTATTGCCTTTCTATGGTAATGGAGTCAATGATGGAAGAAACAAGTCTTAAAGGAAAATAACAATGATAATGTTTAGTCAAAAGGGATGGATAGGATTAGAGACTTGTTGGTAGCCCAAGGCCTGAATAATCCAACTCCTAGAGATAATTGCTTAAAAGTAACAAAAGTTAGGCCCTAGCGATTTCTCTTTTCCTTAGACAAATTGAAATAAAATATGAAATGGGCAAGGAAGTAGGGTTACTAGAGTGCTACAATGGTATTTATATAGTATATACTTCTAGATAGGTTCCTTTTAATAAATTTTAGCAAGTGGAAGACTATAGATAAAAAGGATAGTAACACATGTCTTTCTCCTAGGGTTTCAAGCAAGCGATTTCATTTAGGCCATTTTGAGGGGCCTAAATGAATGTTTTTAAAGATTGAGTTTCTCAATGAAATTCAAAGGAATTATTGAGGCCCCAAACTGAATCTCCTCAACGATACCTTTCCAACGAGCTATCATACGCCTAAAACGGAGATCGTATGCAAAAGTTACGACCCCGGGAAGTTGATGTACTAACTTACCCAAACGGGGCCCACATGACTTTTGGCGATTCATCTCCTAGGGTTAGGTTTTTGTATGTCTATGGTTTTTGGAATTCCTTTTTATTGTAAAAATTCCTTCAGAGCCTCATTGTAATCATCTTCTTGCGAATGCGAGTAGCCATCACATCCCTTCTCAAAGATAAGTTGCCACCATTCTAGCGAGTCTTTCACTCTGTATTTTTACAATCTATGTACATTTCTTTCAGTAATAGAAATCATGTATTACTGTATATATGTGTTTATGGTGGCATATCTGATACATTTCCGTTATATTATTGAATATTTGTGATATCTCTGTGCATTTCTTTATTATATCTCTGATCTCATTTCATGCCGAAAATAATCTGGATCAGTGGTATCAGAGTAGGCTGCTCTTGATCATTTTTTCAGTGCATGTCCACGAAGAGGTCCGAGTATAGAAAGTTGGGTCTCAAGCTTGTCTCTCTTGAAGAAAATCTCTCTCGCACACTCAAGAAACCCTCAATGGCGGAAGAAAATAAAAAGGATGGAGAAGACGATCCTATCAATCTGTTGCTTGAGCAAGCTCTCACGCAACAAAGGGACGAAATGATGGAGAATTTTTCCCACAACCTTAAACTTCTGTCGATAGCATCAAGTGCATATTCATCAAGCGGCCACTTTGGAGGCACTTCACCTTTCAAGGTACAAGTTAATTTTGATATTCCTGTATTTGAAGGACAAATAGATGTAGAAGCCCTAGAAAAATGGTTAACTCTGCTAGAAGGTTATTTCTCTATTCACGATTTTTTCGACAAAGAAAAAATCACCTTCACACTCCTTAAAGCTCTCCCTCATGTCAAACAATGGTGGGAAACTTACTGGGAGCAAAGTTCCACAGAGGAGTCTGGAATATATGGGGCCGATCCCACTTGGGATTTTTTTGTGGATGCGGTAAAGGAACAGTATTACCCTGTTGGCAACTATGAGGACCTATACATGAGATGGACCACACTACGGAAAGAGAGGGGCCAAGAAGTTCTGGAGTTCACCAATACCTTCCATACCTTGCGCACCAAGATGGGTATCAAAGACTCTGAGCGACATTTGGTTCTGAAATACCATGGGGCTCTACACAGATACATTCAGACTGAAATGGATTTTCTAGACATCTCATCACTTGGTGCTGCTTATTGATATGTTGTTAAAATTGAGCAAAAATTTAAGCACCAGAACAAATGGGAATTCGGGTTTGCAAATCCACAACAACCAAAGTATGAAAAATATGGCCCTAACAAACAGTCTCCCGAAAACCAGTCCAAGAAAGAGGAAAAGAAGGGTCATGTGAAGACAAAGAAGGACACCAAAAAATGGTGTGATTTCCACATTTGGAGTTGGTTATTGGGTTCTGCTGACGAGCGAAATTGACTGTCCGTCAACTGGAAGAGTGGATCCGATCCGGGGTTGTCTAAATAACCCAAGTCGTTTGGGATAACCCACCCTGACGGGTTTAGCGGCTCTGTTAGCCAATCTAAGTCCTAAGAAAACAAAATAAAACTACTCTAAATTAACTAATCTAACTAAAAATAACAATTAAAATAAACTAATAAACAAATCTAAACTATTAATATATACAATTTACTATCTAATACTACACAACTATAATTCTATAAAATCAAATGTTCAATTACTAACAGAATCAAATTTAATTACAAATGTACAATATTTACAAATTACATATTTGAATGAAAACCTGCAAAACTCATTTGTAATTTGTCCTAAGACAACGAGACTATTGTTTTTTGATTTTATAATTTTATGAAAAAGAAATAAAATAAAAACTAATCTAAGCTAAGCAACTAAAATAATAACTTTAAATATGAATCTAAATTAATATATTTATGTAAACTACTTAAATAACACTAATAAGATAACTATTAAATGACAAATAACAAACTGACCTAAAGTAACGCTTCAGGCTTGTCATGTATGCAGTAATTGATTCAGCTATTTGGTGGGAGGAAACCCGCACCAGATTCTCCACGATCTTCTTGTAAACGGGAATATGTTGCGCTCTTCAGATATAATTATAGGACAAACAAAACATAAAAATTACAACAATCTTATGATTTACAAATCTTCATAGTTAGATAAATCTGCATGCAAAGATCTATACAAAATGATTCAATTAA
>CBVK0103956880.1:0-11166 GCA_900067695.1 Picea abies
TGGAAAAGATTGGTTGTTCAAACAAAGAGTTAATGAACTTTAAAGAAGTCTAACATCTCACAAGCTTTAGTGGAACAATCTAAACTAATATTTCACACCTAAGAACACTATAGATAGATGACCACATTTCAAGTTTTAGAAAACTATAGAGAGGATGTAGGAAGACGTGCAATTTGTAAAGACATAATGTCACCCAAACTATTTGAATCATTAAAAGTTCAATTCTACTTTCTCACTCCAATTTAAGAATCCATTAAAGCATTCAAAGTAGTGGTAGATGATAAGTTTTTGAGTTTAAATGACTTTTCTCACAACTTATCACTTAATCTTAATATTACTGATTATTTTATTATTAAAAAAATAACGCTAAAACTACTTAATATCTTTTAATTAAAAAATTATTCTAGATTGAATCAATACTATATAATATAGACAACATATTAAGTTATTGTTATAATTTTATATCATATTATTGGAAAAAATTATAAAATAACCCATCAATAAAAATTATATGAAATGAAAAAAAAATAAAAATTATTAGTCATGTTTATGAAATGCTAAAACAATAAAAATAAATAAAATTAAAAAATATCATTGAAACTTGTCATAACCATTTTCTTCAAGGTCGCTTGTGATTAAACTGTGTTTAAAAGACAAACTATTTATTATTTTTAAAATATAACATCTTCATTTTTCATAATGATATAATTTTCTTCTAAGTAGAGAGATTGAGCCATAATGATATAAATTTTTCAAAATAGATTTTAACAATTTAATTTATTTTACTTATAAATAGTTCACTTTTCAAAATAGATTTTAATAATTTAATTTATTTTACTTATAAATAATTCAGAAATTTGAAAAACTGATGAAATTGTAGATATCTGTGATTGAGATTGCACATTTTGGGTGGATGAGAGGATATTGAAGAAGTTGGGTTCATATGTACATTCAAAACTGCAATTCAAAATAATGCGAATTACAGTTTCACCAACACTTAAACCATTAAATCATATAATAATTACCCAAAAAAAACTAAAAAAATTATATTTTTTAAACTATACTTTTTTAAATAGATTTTAAAAATTAGTTGAGACTTTCACCCTTGGATGGTGCTTTTTACATCCTTCGTTAGATGGGAATCTTTTAACATTGTACAATCCCATACGTCAGAAGAGAGGTTCTGACCTGATTGTTGTGCTTTATTTTGATACATCGATTTCCCGTTACAACTGTGATTAAAGCTTCTATTTAAAAGACACCCTGTTTACTATTTTCACATCGTCCACTCCCTCAAGTGGCAGTCTCTAACATAGAATTGGCAGTCTCTAACATAGAAGTGGCAGCAGTTTCTCTTAGAGGAACTGACAGTGTGCTTTTGCAGAGCTGGTAGTCAATAAAAGCATGACCGTTGAATCCAGTCGACATGAAACAGAAGAAGATCATCTTTTATTTCCATTCCTTGTCTGAATGTCTACCTTTTGCATTCCCTCTCTTCCTCCTCCAGGGCTTCTCTGCCTTTTTCATTCCCTCTCTTCCTCCTCCAGGGCTGGCTGCGTTGTATGAGTTTGGTTTGTATGTTTGGAGCTCCATGTCTGTTTTGTATGAGACTGGCCTGTTATGTGGTCTGTTATGTGATCTGTAAGAGTTTTGTCTGGTCTGTCTGTATGTGTTTGTTGTGTATGTGTTTTGTTGCGTCGTACTGGGAAGTGGAGGTAGCCATCACATCAATTTTTAATTAGCAGGTGCGCACAAGGATTCAAAACCAGCTATATATACGGGGAGATATCCACCCACATCCTCAATTTTGGCAAATTTCTGTACACGTAATCATTTTTTTTTATCGTTTTTTTTTTCTTCTTCCTATAGATTTTAGATTGGCTTAGTAAGTGAGATACACTGCAGGAATTAATTTGAATTTTGTAATTTCATACAATTAGCTCTGATTCTAGCGATCGTCCCCAACAATGATCTAAAGAGAATGCTTTCTCTAAGGATTCATGGACATCTAGGATGACTTGTTCAGGGAAAGGCACGACAATTTGTTCAACAATGTTGGCATGTTCAGCTATCTTCAGGGATCGCATCCTCAATTCCATGTGAACTGATCCGGGGAATCACAAATCTAAACATCTGACGAATGTGTTGTTGATATTCTTCTGAATGGCAGTACACTGGATCAAGTGCTTTGTCATGCAGCTATGGTATGGGGATAT
This sequence comes from Picea abies, assembly GCA_900067695.1. Taxonomy (NCBI): domain Eukaryota; kingdom Viridiplantae; phylum Streptophyta; class Pinopsida; order Pinales; family Pinaceae; genus Picea; species Picea abies. The sequence continues at coordinate 2,217 of CBVK0103956880.1, forward strand.
TTTCTAATTTTTCATATTATAGGTTAAAAATTAGATTACCTAGTGAATTTTATCCGTAGGAATTTTATTGTTTTTAGTAATTTGATTTGATTGTTGTGGGATTCATTTTCAGCTCTATGATCTCTACAACAACGTGCTAACAGTAGGATTGGACTCTTGTATGGAATTCATGGCACAAAGAAGAGGAATGATGGGATCCAGGATATAGGTACCCACCATTTTGTTTTCATTATAGTTTATCTTTGCCAGATAAACCTTGAACATTAAATAGTTTAAAATGCAACTGTCAAATACAAAGAGTCCTATACGGTAAGATGCAGAAATTGGGGTCCAAAACAATATTTCCAGTGATTTTCCAGAACCTTACATCAGGAATTACGAGGACGATACCACCAACCTATAACATAAGGTTTCTTTATCAAGTACAGGACATCAACCCTGTACGGAATCCTTGGTTCACTAACAAGTGATCAATCCTCCACCATGGAATCCGTGACTCATTACTTTGGACTTTTAGGATGGAACTCCATAGAAAATATCTTGGAATCTACTCAGCATTACCCAAGTAGCGTTTGAGTAGAATCTTTCCCTCGCCATAAAATAGTCTTATGCTATATCTACCCTTCCTATATCCATGCTGCAGCTACTCAGCAATGGATTTTTCCCAAGAGTCTATGCCCAAAACTAATAATACATTAGACTCTCTAAGCCATAGCTTGTGAACACTTCTTCCGGAAACAAGGCATGTAGGTCCTTCAATCCTGCTACCAAAACTCTCCATTCATGGCTATCGCCACTACCATTGGACTGTTGGGTTAGCTGTGGTATTTTTGGTACTGCAACGAATGGGGAGTAAATAGAAAGGTTATACACCCTTTGTACACCCTACTATTATCATCAATAACCAAAGAATCAATGTTATTATAGGTAAAGGCATTTTGACATATTTAGAATAGCCTTACATGAGACTGCACATTGTATTTTTAATTGTTCATCCAACAAAGAAAATGCAACCAAATAATAACCAGACTCAAACTTTTATGCTATAAACAGGAAATAGATCAATAGATAATAAGAATCCACATCACGAAAAAGCATACACAGATTTATTGAGCTAACAGCTAGAGAAAAAACAAAAACAAATCCAAAATCCTGGATTGTGCTTTATTCTATATGGAAAGACGGGGGAATACAATGTTAGGGCCATCTCAGAGTGATATCAGTTTCAAATCTTCAGATATATGTATTGCAGTTCTTCCCTTTAGATTCAGAGTATGCCTCCCTTTCTCTGGGAGCCGATTGTCTTCCCACTTGAGCCTTTCAGCTATTTTCCTTCCTCTACCTCTTGTCAATTCAACTCTTCCTCTTGGATATTCTTGGCCAAGGACCTGTCCAACCGGCTGTAATTGTATTTTGATTGTTTTTAGATTTTTTTTTACCTGGATAAAAAATCGTATATTCCATTCTAGAAGAAAATAAAATACATTCGTATTACAAGACCATCCAAAAAGATTGGTCTTTTAAACTAAATCTCCAAAAATACCATAAAGGATCTCCTAGCTAAACTCTGAGTTGTTTTAAAAGCTCATACAGCTACATAATACAGCTACATAAAAGAGTCTTTAATAGTCATAGAAGTGTCTCAAAAGATTACAAAAAGTTGTTCAAAAAGCAATCACTGGTATAATGTTTTCAACACTACACAAATGCCAAAAACAGACTGGAAACAAGACTTCACAGGATTAAGACCTTCAAAAATATCTGCACTTTCAGCTAAAGAACATTAAGTACATCATGAACCAAGCACATGGGTGCTGCATAACCAATACACTGATTTGATGTGTTCAGAAGACACCTGTTCATCCTTTGATTCCAACGCTGACCAAACTTCAGCCTCAAGTTGTAAACCTTCTTTGGAAAAGGTATAGCATTAGCATTAAGCTCTATGTAGAAATTAGAAAAGGAGATGGAATTAAAAACTAATTTCATTTTCTTTATCTCCTAAAAAATATTATTCAAGGAAATTTTTCAAAACTAGAAAATTTTAGAATTTTTTGGCATTTTTCCTAGCAATAACTTGTAATATTTCCAGTGATTTTAATAAATGGGTCTTCTCAAATTTTCCTTATTTTCAAAAGATCAATTGAAAAAAATTACCTGAACATTACATATCTTAGGCTTTCAAATTATTTGTATTTTTTTAAATGGATTAAATGAAAAATATGAAATGTTTTAAATTTTTTAATCTAAGAGGTTTATACTTCAATATTTTTAATGGATTAAATGAAAAATATGAAATGTTTTAAATTTTTTAATCTAAGAGGTTTATACTTCAATATTTTTCATGTTGTTAAAGTTAAATCCTAATTGAATTATTCCACAGAGAGATCGAGCCTGTTTGGTATCATTGAAAAGGAAGTATATTGGATCCATCAATAGAATATTTTTCTTTTACATTTCTTTCCATTTTACATGTGTAAAAAAATATTGTTCTTATTCCTAGTTAATTAATCATGTGGTGATGGTCGTTCTCCCCTATTATCAAGTAAATCCTTTCCACACTATTGGAATTTAATTTTCTCAATGTCATTTTGACCTTTTTCTCCCAAGACAACTTGTATTAAGTTGTTTGAAATTTTGTGACAATACAAGTTATATGACACGGTTAATTATATGACATAATAGTTAAGTCTACGAAGGTATACATACCCTACCCCCCTCTGGATTTGAACCTATGAGGTATACATACCCTACCCCCCTCTGGATTTGAACCTATAACCTCTTAAGAGGAAACACATGTTCTTAACCATTAGGCCCACTCACGCTGTACCCATTTTCCCAAATTTTATATATTTTATAATTATTTTAATACTATTATAACCCACAAATTACTCAAATACCCATTTTCCCAAATTTTATATATTTATGATTATTTTAATACTACTTTAACCCAAAACTACATAAATTTTCTTTATTCATATGATAGTTTTCTTGTCATTGAATTCATCAATGATTTTATCTTTTAATATAAACGTACTAATAACAAAATGGTGATGAAATAGTGAGTCCTTCATCAGGTTTTGTCCCGTGACCTTTTTCCTCAATTAAATTGAGGAAGCTAGATGCAAATTGATTTTTTTTGTTTCTCTAAAATCACAACTAGAGTGTTGGTTTGCCTAATCATAAACTTATCTTTTCAGTCTTTAACTGTAGATCATTTCTAGTCATGTGACCTTTTTCCTCAATTAAATTAAGGAAGCTAGATGTAAATTGATTTTTTTTTGTTTCTCTAAAATCATCACAACTAGAGTGTTGATTTGCCTAATCATAAACTTATCTTTTCAGACTTTAAAACTAGAGTGTTGATTTGCCTAATCATAAACTTATCTTTTCAGACTTTAACTGTAGATTATTTCGTGCACAAAAGCCTAAAACTTAAAAAAAAAAGTGTTGAATTACATATAAGGATAATCATGTACATTGGCGATTACCTGGTCTGAGAACACTCTTGAAATATTTAGGAAATTACACATAGTATCATGTTAATTGTAATAGATATATTTTAAATTATATAGAAGAACGGGGTTAGAGCATTCAGGTGTTATAGAAGTTCAAATTTTATTGCTCAATCGCAGGTAGGAAACATATTCATCTGGACAGAGATTGGTTGGTGTATTTATATACAGAGATATTTATGATCAAAATCTTTTCTATAAGAATGATAGAAATGAATCATAGGTCAACAGATAAAACATTGAAAACATTTAAATGAATTAAGAGCAGCGAGGTGGTTGATCATAAAGAATAATTTGAAAATCTTAAAAGTCACTGGCAGTAAAATGACAGTTTAACAGAGTTCAAACTGGACTGCAGTTCAAGCTGTTCAAATTTGATATCTTGGTCTCAGTGCATGGTCCATAAAAATTAGTGTAAATTGAGAATCAGAATATATCTGTGAGCCTGTGAAATAGTGTTTTTTAGGACAACAAACGGGTGTAAAAAATGACAAGGTGGTTTTTTTTTTTTAAGAAGTTATAGTTTTATTCGAATTATCAAACTCATTTGTTTTCTCCTAAGAGATCATAAGTTCAAATCCAGGAAAGGTAGGTATATAGCTCAGGCAGTCAAATAGCTGCATGGATAGAGTCTGTTATCCCACAAACAAAGAATCTCATACTCATACACCAATTTGGTGTCTGACTTGACTATGACATTATTATTATTATTATTTATTTTTAAACTACTCACTAGAAATTGTGGAACATTGTACATAAAATGTGGTGATGGTTTCCATGTATCTTTGCACGCCTATACCTTATAATTTTCTGTGTGTGCCTTATAATTTTGTATCATCTCTCTATTGAATATAGGCGCATAATCCCCATAAAACTACAATGGAAATCCATTTGTTGCCTTCCAGTGAACCATTGGACTTTAGAATTAGAATAAAACATACACGAAAATGCCTAATCTTGATGTGAAAGAAAACAGGAAGGATTTCGTTTTGTTCCAAGTACACGAGAAGTCTTGACACGAATCTTCATACTATGACGGAAATTATAGCTAACATCTCTGCGACATCTCAGCGTAGGGAATGTTACAAGGAAGGAAAATTCGTTACAAGTTTAGCGTACTCCAAATCCATATATCACAGCTATTTATCTATCAAATAGATGTAGTCTCAATTCCGACCTCCAGGAGGAGCCCACACAAGACCCTCACTATCTCGGCCTGATAGCTTACTTAAAATCAGAGGTTTTCTGAAGTCAGTTTTACACTTGTTGAGCCACACATATTAGATTGAGGATAACCACTGCAATGGCCATAGGTAAAATGTAAGTTGTGTTCGAATTTTGGATCGCCCAATCAACAGTGTTACTACTACATGAGCGGGATGATGACATATATAGAGACCAAGCCACAAAAGTTAGAATAGGTTTTAGGCCACCTCAGCGTGTCGCACACCACCTAATAAGATTAAAATGTTTAACAAAAAAATGTTATACTCTCAATATAGTAAATGAATATTTGTTTGTATCTTTTATATTCTATAGATTTTGATTATTTGTTTGTATCTTTTATATTCTATAGATTTTGATTATTGGTTTAATATCTTTTAAGGATTTTCACTTAAACTATTTATACAAAGTTATTAGATTTTGATTATTTGTTTAATATCTTACTTAAATTGATTATTAAGTATTTCTATTTAAACTATCTATACAAAGTTATTAGATTTTGATTATTTGTTTAATATCTTATTTAAGTTGATTATTAGGGATTTTCACTTAAACTATCTATACAAAGTTATTAAAAGAACATTTTCAAAACTTTATAAGAAGAATTTTTTAAGTCAGTAACCCTTCACAGTTATAACTATTAACTATTATTCTATAACCTCTATAACAATTGATTACTAACTCCTATAACCTCTAAGGTAGATACTATCAATCCTTAACCTCCATAATCTAAATTCATATTATTACCCTTATGTCCCCTCTAACACAAACCTCTTACCGTAATCCCCCTAACCCATATGTCCCCTCTAACACAAACCTCTTACCCTTAATCCATATAAATCAAAACCATTATAACTGCTAACCCCTAGTTCATAAACTCTAATCCCTAAAATCCATATAACCTATGTCCCCTATAACCACTAAACCTTGTACTCCTTATCACTCCTAAACCCTTTAAAATTTGACCCTTGATTCATAATCCTAATCACCCCTAATCATTTTAGATGATATCCTTATTAACCCATATATCCCTTCCGCTATACCCCCAACCCTTCTAATCCTTAAAACAATTAAATCTATTGTAAGTCGCAAACTTTATAACAGTTATAAACCATATACCTTAATATATAAATGCTAACTTATATACACTCAAACCCTTACACTCATTTCACCTTTGACTATTATATACCTGAACCCTTACCACCCCTTTCATCTTTAACCCCTATCTTATTTAACTTGTAACATTTAAATTCCCTAATACTATAACTCCTAATCCCTTTTCCCTATTTTTCCTATCATCCTAACACATAATCCATACAATCCATAACCACTAACATGTATACCACCTAACCCTTATTATCCCCTAATTTAAATAACTCATAAATCCTATCATGTAACCCTATAACCCTATTCACATAATCACCCCTAACCCATATCATCATTAATTGCTAACACCTATAGCCCCCAACCACTATAATCTCCAATCATTGAGATTTATAAATCTCAATTCATATTATCTTAAACTCCTAACCCTTATACCCCTTAAACACCAACCCTCAACCCTCAGTCCTTAATGCCCAAAACATAACCCCTCTAATTGTGATAAATAAACAATTATATTGTATCAATCATATCTTCTATAACCCTTATAAACCTTAATCGCATTCTCTTCTTGCCCCTAAAAACTATAACCCATAACCTAAATATAGTCATTTTACATGCAACTATTATAACCCCTAATCCCTAGTGACTACTTAAGAACTTAACTACTATAATCCCCAAACCATATAACCCTTAAATCTTATAACCTTTATAATAATTAAACTATATTCTTGAATCCCTTTAAACCCTCACCACTATAATATTAATTGGTATAACCCTTATAATATGCAAATTGTCACCATTATAATTCTTAATCATAAATTTCTAACCTATATAACTCACAAACCATGATGTATAACCAAAATAATCAATTGTCGCTATGATCATTGTAGCATTTAACCCTTAATCACTATAATCAATATTTTCCCCAAACTCTAAATTCTAGAACCCCTAACCCCTTTAACCTCTATAACTCCTAATCCATACAAACCATACAAACCTAACCTATAACCTCTATTATCATTAATGGCTAACCATTATCACTACCAACCACTCTAAACTTTAACCCTTATAATTATTTTGACCAATAATCACAAAGATCACTATCACCCTTAACCCTTAACTCCTAGAAACATCAACCCTTTACACATGATCCATATAACCCATATTATGACTAACCATATAGCCATTAACCTTTATCCCCTTTAAACCATCTCCACTAACCCTTATAATTTTTATAATTTCTAATTGCTCTAACCCCATTAACCCTAATGTTTTATCTATATCCATTAATAGTTATATATATAAACCTTGATAAATCTCTATTGACCTTAACACCTAACCCTTATAGCCCTAAACCGTAATAACTCCTACCATATATTTCTTATAATATCTAGCAGTTATAACGATAGTCACTTATATCACCCAAAATTTTACCCCTTTAAATTCTAATCTCAAATGATTATAACCAAGTCTAATTGTTATAATTCTTAACCCTTATAACCTCTAATCCCTTACTCTTATGACCCTAAACATTATAACCCTTATAAGCCCTATCATTTACAACCCTTTTAACCCCTATTATTTGTAACCCTTACTATCTAAATCACCCCTAACCCTTGTAACCTTAAACGAGCTAACTTATAACCCCTAATCCTTGTAACCTTAATCCCTATGTTATTGTTAGGATATTTAGATACTTAGGAGTTAGTTAAGATCTAGTTGGCCTAATGAGTCGTTAGGTAAAAGTGTGTTTTTTAGTGTGCATTAATATGCATTTGTAGTTAGGAAATCCGACGGTCACGATATGTTCCTGACATAGAGTGATCTGACGGTTCATATTCTCCTTGATCTCAATGGCCATTGATATGTGGCTTAACACTTGATTGGTCCATGATATCTATTTAAAGAGCATGGATGGCCATTTGTTGATGATCGATTGTTAGAAAATCTCTTGTAAAATCTCTTTGTAATCTTTTTATTTTGCATTAAAAAATTGCTCCAAGTGGTCACGTTGGTTGGGGCTGTGGATGTTTCCCAGTAGGGTTTTACCACGTCAAAACATCAATGTGTTGATCTTTGATCTGGTTGTGTGTCTGGTTGTGTGAGTGGTTACTGAAGGTGTTCGTCCTCTGTTGGAATACATGTGTTGTCGAACATGGTATCAGAGCCTTGGCCCAAGTTCAATTCCCCCGAGTTACGTCGGAGGGGGGGTGTTGGACTAACCTCCGCACCTCTGGGAATCGATCTTGTGGACTAACCACCAACTCAAGGTGATGTTGGTTTGGAAGTTTACTAATACCTACGGGTTTTGGTGTAATGGAAAACCTTAATAGTTATAACCCCTAACCCTTGGAAATCAAAATCCATAACCCTTATAACATTTAAAGGCTAAATCATAACCTAAAATTTCTAGCCATTATAAATCTAATCCCTTTCCCCTATAACCCTTAACTACCATGACCAATGTAAGCTATTTAGCCATTTGTCTATATATCCCCCTATATCAAACCCTTGTATCTCCTTACATGTGACCTCTTTAACTCCTAACCTTTATAATCCTTAACTCCTTTAATCAACCCCTAACCCATATAATCTCTAACCCACATAATCCTTATGTCCAAAAATACTATGAACCCTAATCCTTAAGCCTTATAAGATGTTACCATAACAAATATAATTGTTAGTCCAAATAACCCAAACCCTTCTAACTCATATAAATTATAACTAATAACCCCTTTTAAACTCTTAACAATTTTATCCACTAACCCCTACTCATTATAGAGCCAAACCCCTAACTCCTATAATCCCTATTACCCCTGAATATTACATATTTTAACCCCTAACCCATAATCCATTAAAGAAATCTAGTCCCTACAACCTTCATATACCCATTAACCCCTCTAATATCTTTCACGCCTAATTCCTATAGCCCAATCCCATAATATTTATAACCCTTGAACATTATATCATAACCAATTTCATTGTCATTCTCTATCAAGAAAGTACCCTAACCCTTGTCCCCAGTAACCCTTAATCCCTAAATTATATAACTGCTAACCCTTGTAATCTCTAACCTCGAACTCTTATAACCCCTTATCCCTAGCACA
>CBVK0103956891.1:0-10260 GCA_900067695.1 Picea abies
AAATTAAAGAAGATAGGCTTCCTGGAAGTTCCCCTTCAAACTTGTTGTCTTTGGATCGCCAAAATGCACCCTTATTGGCTCAACCTAGCCCCCACACGCATTTATGTGGAAAAACCCAGCACCGACGACAACTGCACAAACGGTGCGAATTGTAGGATGATTATGGGCACGCCTAGCCCCTAACCGCCAAGGCTATGGTCACAAAGGTCACCATGTGACCACACGCTCACCCGAAAAGGACCAAGGTTCAAAGAGCGAATGTACAATGGAGAAATGGTAGCGTTTTATAACTGTTCAAACCAAATACAAAACCACGTGCGCGCGCCAACAGTGGTCGTGGTACCCACTGTATGGTCATATGAATATGGTCGTGCGACCGGGGGCTCATATAAAAATGTTATACGATAAATGGTCGAAGGGAGCGCATATAGTAATGTGGTTACATTGTATACACACGGGACCGGGGGCCGGGGCTAAGCCTCAACCCAGTCCATGCCCCAACATTCAACACATTTCAATTTAAATATAATGTTCGCCATATATATAGCAAGGCACATACGGTGGTGCACCAGTTGGGCGGCCCTTCCCAAGTCTCTTCCCCTACCCGGAGGTCGCAGGGTCGACTCTGGCCAACAACATAATTTTAAACCAATGTCAGAATGACACGTGGTAGCCATTGATTGGGCCACGTGTCGATATCCCATTCGCTGCAAACAAGCCACGTCATATGCCAACTGTCCACACAAATGCCTGCCACGTGTTGTATGGCCTGCCACATGTCGTACGACCTACCACATCATCATCTGTATGGACTGTACAAACTGTACAGTCAACATCCCTTTTTTGCATGTTTGTCGTTTTGAACAGAACATGATATCTCTCTCTCCTGACATCCGTTTGAACCCAAACGAGTTGCGTTAGGATCGTGACGACGAGGCCTACGCTCTTGTTCAATTTGAAGTGATTCCGAGCACTTTGAATTTTGAGAAAAATTTGATCCCCTGGATCATTGTCCCTTGTCCCTGTCCCTATCCATGTCCTTGGATGTCTACTACTGCCTTTAAAACAACATGCATCCGCTTCTTTTTATTGAGAGCTTCCTCCAAACAGTTTGCATACATTCTTGAAATTATTGTTGAAATTAGAAAATAAAATAGGGAAGGTGAATCGGGTGGAATTCTGGAATCAAAATCAACTGAAGATGCTTGGAAATAATTATAATGCAACTACTACAACAACTAACATAAATGAAAGTGGAAGTGGAGCCTTGCCATAAACAATGAATGATTGTTTTTACTGCCATTGATCAAATCAACTTGATGTGGTATATCTACAATTAGATTGTCTTGGTATATATGTCGGGATATATCCCACTATGTATATACCACCTGCGGCCCCTCAATCTAGCTTAAAAAATAGAAGGATTTTGATCATGGATAAGCAGGTGAGAGAACAGTTCAACGAGTATTCTTTGAATGAGGTAGGTTGTGGCTTACAACACCAGTTTGAGTGTAACTATTACTGCATTCAAAGTAGTCAGATGTTATACATTTTAGTGTGAGGGAAACATTATCAAATAAGATGATGTTATATTAAATAACAATATATTAAAATAATAATAATAATAAAGTTGGTTCAATTAAAAATAATAATAACTATATAAATACATATTTAGATAACAAATTAAAAATTATATATTAAAAAATTAAATTCCTCTAAATACTTAATAGATGAATTTATACTAATTATAACTAAATGATTTTGTTTAGATTTCTCTTATTCCCTTTTAAGAAAACTAAATAAAAAAACAATAAAATATAGAAATCCTCAATGCTGCACAAACTCTACCAACATGAGGCTTTAGTGTTAAATAGACTATTAATATTGAGGCTTTAGTTACAATTTAGGTGATAGTATAAATGGTAACATAAATTGTAAGAGAATCACATTTAAGACACAATCACATTTAAGACACCTTAATGAATCATTTAGGTATTTTGAGGTGATAGTATAAATAGTAACACAATTTGTAACAAATCACATTTAATAAATTTTAATGAATCATCGAGGTATCTTGAGGTGGTAGTATAAATGGTAACACAATTTGTAAGAGAATCACATTGTTTTAATGAATTATCCATATAATGGATAAACCTTAAAATAATAAGGTGGATATGATGGATAAACCTCCAAATAAGTTGAAGCTAAAAAATTTGATGAAATCGTTAATAAAACTACTAATTTTATATGTAATTTAAAATTAGTAGATTATTGTATTTCTAAGTATGGATTTTGGAGTAATAGACAAAATTTAGTTATCCATATTCATGGAAACAACTATGAAAGTACCAAGAGTGACATATGTCTATAGGGTCTATATTCAATGAACCACTTTTGTTCATGGGATTTAAATAATGCTACTAGATATTGGTACATATGTCTCCAAAAATACACTTTTTTATACTCCACAATACATATAAACCTCCATTTACCATACATCTCCATACTTACAATTAATTGACTCTATTTTTTATAATTTAAAAGCTTCATTTATGAATAAATCGAAAATATTGGTCAATAAAGTGAAGCCACATACATATATTCTAAGCAAAACACATATAATAGTAATATTAATTAAATATATAAAAAACTAAAATGATCTAACATATGACATGATTCACTATTCTCATTATTATGATATGTTTCTTATTTTTATTTTTTTTTAATTTATTAATTTTTTCATAAATATGTGACTCTTATTTAGCAACATAATATTCATTACTTGAAAACATAATTAATAAAATTATTCTAGTATTAACATGTTCATGAAAGGTTATATATTTAATTTACATAGTGATATATTAATTTTATTGCATATATTATTAATTAAAAACACTATAAAAATAGTTAAGTTAATTCATAATGACTTATATGATAGAAGTAGAATTTTTTTTATTTTTTTTTTAAATGTGCATGTAGTCATTGCTTATCTTCATAATATGTAAAATAGGTAATAATCAAAACTTCATTTACATTTTATAATGTAACCAATGCCTTCAAAATTGAATTTACAATTTTCTCCTATAATTAATATATAATGTCAAACTATATTCCAACACGACATCAATTTGAAATTTTTTGAAAACTACAATAAATATATATAAAAACACTAAAAACATTATTTTAACTCTAATTAGAAAATATTAACAATATTTATCAATACACAATAATTGAAACGATAAATAATCCAAATTATAGTATTAAAACCATTTTTTAAACGTGTATTCAAACTATAGTAATAAAGAGTTTATTAAAATAATGTTATATGGTATGTCATATAGTGCATGATTTTTGAATATTTATAAGTTAATTAAAAACAAAATGAAATGTTTTGTAAGTTTATAAATAAAAGAATATATTATAATTGGAATTTAGTTTTTATTAATATAGTTATTTTGTTGTTTTGTGTTTTATTTTTTTAACTCATATTTAATGGTTAAGAACATGTGTTTCTTCTTAAGAGATTATAGGTTCAAATCGAGAGGGGGTGAGGTATGTATACCTTAGTAGATTTTATCAGACAAATCGTTGGACAGAAGAGGGTCCCTTGTCCCACAAACAAGAAGGTCTTATACACCAATTTGATGTGCTAACTTGACCATAACCTTAAAAATAAATTATTATTATTATCATTATTATTATTATATCTTTGATAAAAATATAAATTTCATATTTATCATCTACAACAACAATTTTAATGAAAATATGATAAATATTCATATTTATCATCTACAACAACAATTACAATTTACGTGAATTACAATATCATTTAACATATTATGAAAAATATATAATAATTGAATAAATGATATTTCTATGATTCTAAAATGTTTTCTCAAACTCTTTTTCAAATTCTCCAAAGATAATATTTATAGTTCGTGTTGACTTTACCCCATCCAAAACCATATGCACGCTTCGATCTCCATCTATTATCTTTGTTGAGTTTTGAGTTTTTTGGGGGTCTAATGAAGACTTTCCTAAATCCCCGGTGTAACAAACATAGTTCCATTTGCATATAAACCATAGTCCCTCGCTTGTTTTGATTTATGGTATTGTGTTTTAATTTTCCTCTATTGGGATAGCCAATCCCCAGTTGTTAATTTTTTTAGTATTATTTTATTTTGAAATTGTTTTTTTATAGTATTATTTTATTTTAAAATAGGTTTTTTCATTTTATTTTTGATAAAATGTGAGAGTAAAGATAAATAATTGTGAACACACAAAGTTCTATTGAATTACATAATACATGTACAATGGTTTGTAACTCATTATATCGAGTTTATTGGTTTTTATCAAATCTAACCTATTTCAAAGATAAACATAGAGGTTGAGATAATATCTCAACAACACACCAAACAAGGATTTCACAAATCCAACTCTTAAACAACCTCCTAAGAATAGGATCACACAACTAACGTAGAGATTGATTCTCAATACATTAGCAAACATATTAGATAAGTAGGAATTATATATTCCAACACTCTCCTTGAATGACTACTTATCTAAATATCTATGTGGTCATATCTTCATCACTATCAGGGCTTCAATCTTTCAAACTTTCTTCTACTTCAACTTGTACCTGCATCTGATTATTGACGTCCATATAAAAAACAATCCATCTACCATAATACATGGGTCATTAGCCATTGTAACCGTCAATTCTCTAGAAATGTTTTTCAGCTACATGGTTCATCGACATATTAGGCTCTCCCTTAATCATAACTTGGTCCATCACATTCTAAGATAAATCCATCTCACATTCTCCCCCTTAATCAAAGATTCAATTTCTCTGACTCAACATCAAGTTTATTAGCAAACATATTAGATAAGTAGGAATTATATATTCCAACACTCTCCCTTAATCTAAATATCTATGTGGTCATATATTCCTCAGTGCCAAGGCTTCAATATTTTGAACTTTCTTTTGCTTCCTCTTGTACCTGCATCTGATTATTGACGTCAATATAAAAGGCAATCCATCTACCAGAATACATGGGTCCACCAGTTCTCTAGAAATGCTTTTCAGCTACATGGTTCATCAATGTTAAACTCTCCCTTAATCATAACTTGATCCATCACATTATGAGATAAATCCATCTCACATTTTCCCCCTGAATCAAAGACTCAATTTCTCTGACTCCACATCGCCTCTAAGCATAAGAGGATAACTATGTGTGAATCTGCACCACAACACATATGCCTAAATAGCAGGGCTTACAGCAAACATGGGGAACTAACTTGCCTATGATGAGGCAATACAACTTGGACCAAAAATCTCCGGGGTGTTGGGTACAACCGATCATGCACCTCCTACAACATATTAATTAGGTACAAAAAACCACATACAAATTATAATAAATCCAAAACCCATTTACATCATTTCATTATTGACCAAGGCACACATAATCACTTGATACCATTAAGGGAAGCTTCACACATATTGAATGACATAACTATGCACACCTTCAAAAAACATTGTACACTACTTGAATGGCATAATTGTGAGTCCGGAAAGAATGGGAGTGTACACCTCACTTGGCTATAACACCTCCATGCAGTGGGTCCTCTATCCTCTCTATGAAAATGATACTTATCCAGAAGTCCATCAAATCAACACCCTTGTAGGAGAAATTTAGATAATACCACGAGCTACAACTCCTCAATGACGACTCTCCTTCTATGTGTTTCACGTCTTCATATCATCGCTTTCCACACGTGAAACTATGTTTCACATGTCTTCAAATACCAAAGTAGGACAACGAACGATAGTGTGTTTTTCCTTCGGAAGGGCTCACGGGCAGACATATCACTAGACAATGTCCTCTTCATTGTTTACATCAAATTTGTAGGTTGTGATCATATGGACAGAATCTCGTGCAATGAGTGCAAGAATATCAGCACAAGGCATCACTCCCGCGAACACCTTCTTCACTGTAGCTAAATCAACACACGATGCCCCTGCTCCACATTTCCACAGTGTGGTCCACACAAATCGACTGAATAGTCTAGTAATTGGGAGAAAACAAAGGGTCCCCAGAAACTCCCTTGCATGCAGTTTCTCTGTTGCTCACATGAGCACCAGTTCTCCTCCACAAGCAATGATGAACTATCTTTGACTCATCAAATCCTCCTTTATTAATGGTGATGAACAATATCCATATGATGGCAACTAGCATGTAAACTATACACAACAATAAGAGTGATCTCTCCAATGATTCCTTTGTCACAAACAACATTTCCTTGATTGTAATTCATGTTGGTCAATGCAATTCATGCTTGCATATCACAGTGATGATTCTAGAAGTAGATTCATGCTTTCACATGCTCACCCAAACAACAACACTATTAACCGTTTCATGCTCCTTACAACACTCTCTTAATCACTTCAAAGCAATTATTAATAATTTCAAAACATTTCAAAGAAGCGTTTGGTAATTGACATTCATATACAAACAACACAAACTGGCAAAAAAAATATCAGTGATACCTTAGCAAATGTGATTTGTCAAGACAAAACAATCCCTCATGGACAACGCACAACTGAGACTCTCTTTCTCTTCGACTAACAATTGTTATGAAATGGCACACAAACGACACTATGCATCTCTTCTCAGCACAAACGTAGATCGGTTGCTCTCTTCAAGACACACCTATTTACTCTACTCTCTGCATGTGCCTGGGCACTCCCGTGAGGTTGTTACACCCAGTTCATCTCTGATACCATGATAAAATGGGAGAGTAGAGACAAATAATTGTGAACACACAAAGTTCTATTGAATTACATAATACTTGTACAATGGTTTGTGACTCATCATATCAAGCTCACTATTTTTTATCAATCTAACTTATTCCATAGATAAATGGATAGATTGAGATAATATCTCAATAACACACCAGACAAGGATTTCACAAATCCAACTCTCAAACAACCTCCTAAAAATAGGATCACACAACTCATGTAGAGATTGATTCTCAATACATTAGAAACCATATTAGATAAGTAGAATTTTTGGGCGTTTGAACTTTTTTGGATAGTTTGATACATCACTCTCTTTACAATGTGTCCATCATTTTCAAATTTACAATGTGTCCGTCATTTTCAATTTACTGGTTTTCTATGAACATAAGGAGGAAAATAGTAATCTTTTGTGATCCACATATGTTTTTATCATTTTCTATTAGTATGATAATTTCTTCATTTTGGGCTCTATATTCCCTAACAAGGTTGACTACATTTTACATTTTTAATAATTTTCTTGATATATGATGCAATTCTGAGTTTTCAATAGATGATTTAGGGCTCTATTTTCCCTAACAAGGTTGTCTATATTTTACATGTTTAATAATTTTCTTGATATATGATGCAATTGTGAGTTTTCAATAGATTCATTTTGTTTACAAATATTATAATGTTATTCACTGTTGAATTTTGAGAAGCAAGAATTTATTATTATTATTTTTAAAAAGATTAAAGAGATTTGTTATACCTAATAATTCCTTAAAAACATTTTTTATTTTAAACCTTATTTTTAATGTTATTTGATATTATTTTTTTTTTTATTATTTAAAAAAATACTTTTAAAATTTGTGATTTATATTACAACTTGGATCTGCATGTAGATATCAAGTCTATCTTGGTAATATGTAAACTAGGTATTAATCAAAACTTCGATCACATTTTGTAATGTAACCAATGCCTTCAAAATTGAATTTAACATTTTTTCATATAATTAATATATAATGTCAAACTATATTTCATGTAGATATCAAGTCTATCTTGGTAATATGTAAAATAGATATTAATCAAGACTTTAATCACATTTTGTAATGCAACCAATGCCTTCAAAATTGAATTCAACACTTTCTCTTATAATTAATATATAATGTCAAACTATATTCCAACACAACATCAATTTGAATTTTTTTGAAAGCAATATATAAGAAGCCTAAAAACATTATTACGACTCTAATTATTATCTCATGAAATTAATATATAATGTCAAACTATATTCCAACATAACATCAATTTGAAATTTTTTGAAAACTACAAAATGTAATGTATAAGAAGTCTAAAAACATTATTATGACTCTAATTATTAGTGAAAAATATTAACAATATTGGCCAATACATAATAATTGGAGCAATAAATAGTCCAAATTATAATATTAAAACAATTTTTTAAGTATATTATTAAAAGAAATTTATTAAGAAAATTTATTAAATTAATGTTATATCATATATTACATGATTTTTAAATATTTATATGTTAATTTTAATCAAAATGAAATTATAATGTTTATATGTTAATTTTAATCAAAATAAAATGTTTTGCAAGTTTATTAATATAATGGAATATATCATGATTGGAGTTTAGCTCTTCTTATTAATACATAGCTCTTCTTATTAATACAGATATTGTGTTATTTTGTGAATGTGTAAATTTTTCTGAGATACTTCAAGATTATGTGAAAAGATATTTATTATTTACAACCTAAATGAGTTGTACAGTATCATTTAAGAGATTATAAATATTATATAATAATTAGATAAATAATATTTTTATGATTTTAAAATATTTTAGCAAACTCTTTAATTTGAAAAGATAATATTTATAATTTGTGTTAACTTTACCCTATCCAATAACCATATGCACACTTCGATCTCCATCTATTATCTTTATTGTTTTCTCAAACTCTTAAATTTCAAAAGATAATATTTATAGTTTGTGTTAACTTTACCCTATCCAATAACCATATGCACACTTCGATCTCCATCTATTATCTTTATTGAGTTTTGAGTTCTTTTGAGGTTCCAATGAAAACTTTCTTCAATCCCTCGTGTAACAAACATAGCTCCATTTGCATATAAACCATAGTCCCTGGCTTGTTTTGATTTGTGGTATTGTGTTTTAATTTTTCTCTATTGGGATTGTTGGGATTGTTAGCCAATCTCTAGTTGTTAATTTTTGTAGTATTATTTTATTTTGAAATTGTTTATTTTTATAATATTAATTTCTTTTGAAATTGTTTTTTTTTATTGTTATTTTTTTCAAACTTATTGATGTATTTTGGGAATTTGAACTTTTTGGATACTTGATACATCACTTACAATGTGTTTATCATTTTCAAATTTACAATCTGTCTATCATTTTCAATTTACTGTTTTCTATGAACATGAAAAGGAAAATAGTAATCTTTTGAGATCTACATACAATGTGTTTATCATTTTCAAATTTACAATCTTTCCATCATTTTTTATTTACTGTTTTCTATGAACATGAAGAGGAAAATAGTAATCTTTTGACATCTACATATTTTTTTATCATTTTCTATTTGTATGATAAGTTTTTCATTTTACGTTTTCTATTTTTATGTTTTTATCATTTTCTATTTGTATGATAAGTTTTTCATTTTACGTTTTCTATTTTTTATAACAAGGTTGTTTATATCTTACATGTTTACTATTTTTTTTGAAATATGATGCAATTATGAGTTTGCAATAGATATATTTTGTTTACCTGTATTGTAGTGTTATTAAATCTTGAATTTGGGGAAGCAAGCATGTTTTATTATTGCTTTTAAAAATATTTAATGAGATTTGTTATTTTTAATAATTTCTTTAAAACATTATTAATTTTAATGTTATTTGATATTGTTAATTTTTTTATTATTATTTAAAAAAATATTTTTAAAATTTGTGATTTATGTGGTAACTTGGTTTTGATTGAATCATAATCCTAAAATTCTATTAAAAAATCCCCTATATCTATTGGAACTATCTCTTTTACTATATTTATGGCCATAAGAAAAATTATATAATTTGATATTTTTACTCATATATTAATTAGATAAAACATAAAAATAATTCTATACTTCATACTTCATTGTAATGAGCCAAGAGTTGAGCACTGAAGGTTTACTTAGCCAAGGCCAGGAGGTTGGCTAGACAATAATAGATCTATTGTTGGATGGTTTTTCCGTAAGGGTTTTCGAGGATAAATCTCGTGTGATTTGTGTGTGTTGTTGCTATGTTTTGAAATATTATTTTTTCTCACTTTTTTAAATCTAACAAATAGTATAAGCCCACAGGGGTGTGGTCTAGTGGCTAGCGGACGTGTTGTTAAGCCATTCGTGCTGCTAAGCAGGTCACGAGTTCAAACCTCGTCTTATTTGGAGGCCAGGATTGTGGGCGGTGTGGTT
>CBVK0103956905.1:0-22154 GCA_900067695.1 Picea abies
ATAGGGTATCCAAATTGACCATAAAAAATCCAAAAGTAATACTTTCAACAATATCCATCTCGCAATCTTTGTCTTGGACATCCGTAGTATTGTAATATTTATATTGGACATATGTAGGCTCCACCTATGTTTGAAATCAATGAAAAAAAATATTTCCAATAGTTACATCATCCAAATATATAACAACATTGTGATTGATGAGACCATGAAAAGAAATGTATATTGCTCTTTGGAAAGTGACTCCTTTGTTGAAAAGTACCAAAGGAATTATTTTATAATCAAAAGTAGCTCATTTGGTTCAGAATGTCATTTTCATCCTACCCTCTTCAGTCACCAAAACTTGATTGTATCCCGAGAACCATCAAGTGATGAAAAATTTTCAGATTTTGATACAAGCTACAAGATCTAATCCATTGGTGGTACTAGGTAATTGACCTTCTCTAAAAACTTATTCAAGTTCCATAAGTCAACACAAAAACAAATTTCACCGTTCTTTTTCCTTACTGGTAGTAGGTTAGCTACCCAAACCGAGTGTCACACTTAAAAGATAATTTTGGCCCAAAATCTTCTTCAACTTCTTCTCCACTTAGTGTTCAAGAGAAAAATGTATCTTATGTAGTTTATGTTGGAATTGTTTAACATCCTTCTTCATGTGTATTGTATGTTGGATGATGCATATATCATATGTTTTGAGATATAATTATATGTCCATGCAAAAACCTCTTGGTATGTTCTAAAAACTTTGATGTAATATTGTTTCTCTTGCTCAAAACATCCTATACCAATATTCAAATTCTTGGGGTTTTCTTTTGTTTCTAAATTGATCATATTGAGGCATGAAGTAGAAATATTGGTATTAACATTTGATGATAGTTTGAATTTGTTTTGCAAATAAAATAAATTTTCTAGATTTACCACACCTTTAGGCATAGTATGCGCTTTTGTTTTGCTAAGCTCTACTTTGTTACTTTCCAAATTTGCTTTGATACTCCTCATTGTCTATGGATAAATCTTTGAAAGCCTCCTAATTTGTGAGAAACTCAATGATCTACTCATATTGTTCAAAAACCTTCTAGTTTGTGATGTTATTTGGAAGAGAAGGCCTATAAAGCAATGCAATTGCAAACCTGCTTTCCTCAAAGTCTTTGAATGGAGACATCCTTGAGGAAGCAGTAGTCAAAGAATCAACCACTAAATTTTCAAATGTGAAACAACAGAAATTTTAAAAGCATCAAAGTTATCAGTTAATCTATACACTTCTTGCTGATAATTATTTAGATGTGGAAATTTGCAATGTATGGTATTTTTTATCTTCCTAACAATTATTCATAAATCCCCAAACACTTTAATTCTTTTAATTGTTAGATATATGTCCTTCTTTAGACCTTGTACAAGAAATTTTTATTCGAATGTGTTGTTAGTATAGTCGAATTCTAACCTACATGAAATAAATCTATGCTTACCCTTAGGATATATCAAAAGGAGACCTACACCATATCCCTCTTGGGATTTAGAGCTCTCAAAAAATAAAGTTCAAATATCAAGGGTATACATAAAAACAATGTTATTTACATCATCTATAGTATAAACAAAATGTACATTATTTATAGTACTAATATCACAACTTGTTTTTCGAGAATTTTCTTCCTACAAAGATAGTTTTGATTGCTAATTTTTAGGTATATTATAAGTTTCAACAATAAAGTTACCAAAATATGATTCTAAAAGCATATTTTCCTAGAATAAAAAAATCATAAGATGAAGGTTCATTTGTCACTTTGAGATCAGTCACGGTATGTTTCATGTATTTATCTCATTCAATTGTTATCTTTTTTGGATTTCCATCTCACAGAAGCCATGAGTGAGACCAATCCGAGGTGAAATACCTTGTAAATTTTGAGACCAATCCCTACTAAGAAAAAGGTTGTATGCTTCAAGGATGTCCACTACGATAATATCTATGACTTGATGAACTTTTGGATTAGATTCTACACATATCAATATGTCCTTAAGTTCACCTATCACTTTTACTTCTAGCCTATCAAGATAAATAATGTTTGTTGAACACTTTGTTGGTGTTGCATTCAATTTTATAGAAATAGAATAAGGCTATAACATTTGATGATGCCCCCAAATCTACCAAACAATTATGGACATTTTGATTAAAAATTTCAAAGGTGAGTTTGGAATTTTGACCTTTTATCTGAAAGAGAGACATTTATTGTTGTGTTTGTGAGCTGTTGTTTTTTGTTTTATTAACACATTTAGTAGTAGTTGCTAGGTGTACATCTAAGTCCTTTAAAGCATTCAACAATAACTTACGTTGTTGAGAAATTTTACACATGTTAAGGTTCAATATGTTGGATTTTATCTTTTTCAAATCCTCAACAATAATATACTCCATGGATTCTGAGTTGTTGGTTGAAGCTTTATTTGTATTAGGAACATTGGAGGTAGTCCTAGCAGTAGGTGACATAATCCAACTTTTTTTTATATTTTGATCTTGGGAAGTAGTTGGTTGTTGTCGATGTACAAGTCCTTTACTCCTTGTATGATAATCACTTTGGACAGGTAATTTGTCCTTAATTATTTCTTTGTCTTTATCCATATTGAAACCAAGGAACCTATCCCAAAGAACCATGGTTGATTCACCTTGTTGTTCTTCAATTTCTTCCTCTACATCTCCTTCTCTTAACTCATTAGGTTATTATTCTTGTATACATCCATATAGAAACTTTTTTTATACCATATCCATGTCATTTATCCATTGATGATTAACTCATTAGGTTATTATTCTTGTATACATCCATATAGAAACTTTTTTTATACCATATCCATGTCATTTATCCATTGATGACAGGTTTATTTCTTCCTCTTCATCTCCTTCTATTAACTCATTAGGTTATTATTCTTGTATACATCCATATAGAAACTTTTTTTATACCATATCCATGTCATTTATCCATTGATGATAGGTTTTTTTCTGAATGATTGGCTTGATGGTAATTGGAGAAATTATCCATGGCCACCCCCTCTAAATCAAGATTCAAGTTTGCAAATGGGGATTTAATAGGTTTAGGAGAGATAGGCCTTCGAAATAAAGGTTTGTATGCTGTCTGATTTAAATTACCTTCTCTAGTATTTATTTTCATATATATTATTTCATTAGATAATCATTTAATCATCAGTTGCATACTTTCCATATCCATGGCATATTTATCCTTATCCTTTGTAGTTTGTTTAGGTTGTGACCTGGGTAGGATAACATTAATTTAGGTTCAATAACCTCTCTTTTTGTGAATGTAGTTTTGATTTCTTTACAATCCATCATTTCAAATTCTACCTTTTTGGCTTCCTGAAAATTTAGCACCAAAGTATTATTTCCTACTCGCTTAACAAACATGGAAATTGGTGTTATTAAAGCATTTTTGAAAACTTCAATATGAATTTCTTGAGAAGGGGATTCTTTAGGCCTAACCTTATTAATGACAGATGTAAATATTTGATTAAATTCCTCCACTCTTTCTTTAGGACCCATGACCAGTAAGAAAAGTTCAGTCATTATAGAAACTATGGTGGTTTCTTCCCCAAACTTGTCTAAAAATGCCTTCTGGAAATCACTCCAATAGGTAAGCTAAAGTACCAAGTGGAGGATTTTTTCTCAAAAGTGTAGGGAAAGAGTCTGCATAATACATCTTTGTGTTGTACATTCATTAACCAAATGGCCAAGATGAATTTTCTAATGTGGTCTTTTGGTGGACTAGACATATTAGGATCATAGTTGGGTAGAAAGAGCTCTAGGTGTTTTGGAATATTGTGCATTTTCCCAAGCAATGCCAAAGCATCTGAACCAACCAAGGATGATTGGGATTTTGGTGATTTTCTTGGTTATTATCCATGTTTAATAAATATAAATTTATATACAAGTTGTCTAAATCATATTCAAATTATGATTGACTTTAAGTCAATTATTCATATTCTTGTGGTGAGGTTGCAGGAATAGGGGTTGGAGGAATTATATTTACGGGTTATAAAATTTCTTGCAATGCTAATTCAACAAAGCCTTTTATAGTGTGAACTAAGCTTTGACCCCTAGTTTGAGTCACTTTCTGGTTGTATTTATTCTCTGAGGAAGTAAAGGAGCCACAGGTAGAGAACTTATTTTTCTGGCATATGCCTATGTGATGTGTCTAAAAGAGTTTACTTCTTTGTTAGATAATTCATAAGATATGTCAGTTTCAATATCTATACTAGGGTTTTCCAAATATTGAGATGTATAATTTTTGAATGAAGTTTCAGGGTTTGGAGAATAACTTTCTAAATGTGGGCTATTAGTATGACTTTCCATAGAAGAATTCTCTCCTTCTAGCATCAATTCTATTGAGGGAATTGGATTCCAAAACATCAACAAGAGGGATTAAACTCAAGGAAGAGGACCAATTAGACTCTTCCTAGTTTAAATGGAATAATCCTCTGAATTATGGCTTGATAACCTTTCAATAAACTTTATAAAAAAATTTAAATTTTTTTTGCATTTTTTCTTTTATATTTTTTATTGTTAAGTGATAAATGAAAAGAAGAGAAAACTAAGTTAAGCGAAATGAGAAAGGAAACTAGCTTTGAGAGATAAATCTCATAAAAAGTAGATGAAAATGTTAATGTAAATATACAAGATACAACAAGAATAATCTTGAAAAAGTATTATTTAACCTTATTTAACAAGATTATTTTATTGCACAAGAATAATCTTGAATAAGGTTAAATAATCTTTCCACAATGGTCCTTCAACAAATTGTTTCTTACCACAATAAGGTTTCTGAATTATAGATAGAAATAACAATAATATTTCATTGTTTCTTAGGAGCCAAAAACCTCGTACAATGCCTTAAATTTAAATATTTATACATTCAAAATTTAGTTATGCGAATTGTTTTCATGACTTAACCCTTAGGTGAGCTAGGGGTTAAGTCTTTAACATTTTCTTGGTCAAAATTTTCCCACTTGGTAAATAAGTCATTATATAAAGTTGTGTGGGAAAAGACAAGCTGATTTTTGTGTGTCCTCAAAATAGAAAACTTTCATGCAAATATTTTAACATACTTTTCTATCTTGGGAAAATTACATTTAAATTGTGTTTCCTTGTGAACTTCAAAAGTCAAATACTTTTGTATATGTCTCCATTATAGTGTATAGATGATTTTGAATTGTTTCTCATGTTTATTTATTTCTTTTTCAAACTGGTTCGAAACTTAAGTAGTTAGGAGGAATCCTTATGGAGGGATGAAATTGGGAAGCTTACACTGTGATGTGGTGTCTTCAATCAAATCCCATATTTTGATGCAACCAAACCATTCCTCTTCAAAAAAATTATGAGATTCATGGAAATCCTATCCGAGTAATTAGTATCTTGCATTAATTCATATAATTTAGTTTTGTTTAACAATTTGATGTCGTGTTTCTTGTGTCCACTATTTTTTTGGATTTTCTTGATGAGGTTTAGTTGATCGTGAATTTTTCCTTGTTGTTCCTTCCAGATCAAATTCTCTTTGTATAAAATGGAAAACTGCATGCTTAATTCCTATAGCTTAAACACTTTAGAGATAAAATATATTTTGATCTGAATATATATATTGTCCTCCTCCAATATTTATTCCACAAAATTGGTTACTAATCCATGTCAAGCTTTATAGTATTTTGCTTGATTTTCTAGTAATGATACATGTTTTCCCAAGTTTTGACTTTCTTATATTTCAAATTTGGTTTTGTCCATTGTAGCATGTGATATAGTTAGCCCAACAAACAAAATCTCACTTAGTCTAGCTCTTTTTGTGTCTATTACCCATTCTTCAGTGGTACACAACATAGTAGTGTCGAGATCCACTTTCTCTTTTGGGTCTGCTTGACAATGGATTGTTTTTTTCTATTATAATCAATCATTTCCAAATCCACAACATCTTCCAATGGGTCAAGAATTGGTTGATCTACCAATGATAGAATATTTTCTAGACTTCCTAGGGTGATTACTAGCTCTGTAATTGTTTCTTTAACATTTTTCTTGGCTTAGGACTAATCGCATATTTCATAGTCATGTCTATGAAACTTCTAGAAGGGGTTGTTTCTTATTGTTGTGACTATTTTTCTTGTGGATTCTTCATTTTTTTCTCTTCATGGATAGATGAATGTTGTGTTGATGTATTCCTGTCATCAATGGCAAGATTCCTTTGATCTATGTCTTTTCATGTTGCTTCTTGTAGAAGTTTTTATTGATCTTTCTTTTTCTTTTCTTCTTCTTCTTGTATTACATTCTCTATTGCTTCTAACTTTTCCTTTTCTCTTTTTTCTTTCTCTTCTCTCAGTCTCTATTCTTCTTCTCATTTTATTTTCTCCTCAGCGTCATCCTATTACTTTTCCTCTAAGTCTTTCTAATCTTTCTCTCTTTCTTCAACTACAATTATGGAATCTTATTCATTTTCCCTTTTTATGATCTATTCTTAAGTTTTCTTTTCAACTCTTCTTCATGTTGTTTCCTTCTTGTAATCTCCTTTTGTTCTAACTTTTCACTTAGTTGTACTTCTTCGCTTATCATGTCTTCTTCAACTCTTTTTTTTTCATCTTGTTCTTTTTTCATATTCCTTCCTACCTTAGCCCACTATTTTCTAATAACCCTCATCTGAGCATCTGATGTCATACCACAAAAAGAGGCAAATTCTTTGGAATTCAACCTAAGTTGAACTTCTTCCCAATCAATGAAATTCTCATAAGGGATCACATAATCCCATTGTTCATTATTGTAAGGCTAGGTGGTTGACACCATGTCACTATGTTTAGAGACTAGGCCAAATGGATCATGTCTCCTAAATTGGCCTTTGGGAAACTTGTACTCAAGCATGACACTGGATTCCTATCTTTCATGCTTGGAATTTTCTAGTCCATAAAGTTCCTAATAAAAATTATATCGAATAAAACTTTTATTTCTCTCATCTTTGGCCAAAGAAGCATTGAATCCTTGCAAAATGGTTTTGTATGCAATTTCACTTAGGATAATTTTGTTTGGTACAAATTTGGGTAGAAATTAGGGTGTTGAAGAAATCCTCTTGAAGGTACTAGCTCCTAGTGCATTTAATTAATCTCATGGCTTCCTTGGTGATTCTTGGACATTCGTTACAAAATATTATCATGTAAAGGGGTGCTAGAAAGAAGTCATAGATTTGAACATAATACTTCTTATACTTATTTTCCTAGATCATTTGGAAATAAACATGAACTGGAGGTTCAAACATATGCCAACTCCAATTTATTCCAGGGAATGAATTAGTTGAACAAACCACATCCATCATATAGGATGTCATGTAAAAGCTAGGAAGTACTCCATGTTTGGATTTTTCCTTTTGTGCCTTTTGAACAAACCACATCCATCATATAGGATGTCATGTTCAAAGAGTGAGATAGAATGGATACCCAGTTGAAGACACTCCTAGTAGTGACAATTTTGTAATCTAAGGGGAATCAAGCATATTTGAAGTGAGTATAGTTCTACTCCCCATACAATCTATATATCAAAGACATTGTGTAGATATAAGGGTCTGCTATATTTGTCATTGCATAAATACCATCAATTTTTCCAAAAAACTATTTTATCCTCCACCCGTCAATTGGTGAGTATTTTCTTAGTATCATGCTCCTTATTGAATTTCTTTAGAAACCTTGTTAACATATGCATTTTAAGTTACAATAGTTTGTATTATTTTCCATATTCATAGGGTTGGTATGATGATCTTTTGCATCTCCCCTCATCATTTATGATGGTTATATCCTTCACATCTGTGTGAGATATATTCCAATCCAAATCCTTTGAGAAATGAATAATTGGGGTCCTTTCTAAAATAGAATGGAGGTGAGACTTCCTTATGTTTATAAATACCAAGTCATATGCATTCCCCATCTGAGGATCACTAGGAAGAACAATATCGGGATAATCCTCTTCATAGAATCTTCTATAAAGCTCCCCCTATCCTAGAAAAGGGATTTGAGGACTTATGTGTGCATATATATCTGTATATATTGATTTTACTAGCTCAAGTTTTGATATAGGTATTTGTATGATCGGGGTGAACTATTCATGGGATAATTCAATTTCTATATACCCCTATTCTTCATGTTCTATGGTTTCAAGCATAGGTTGTTTCCCCTCTAGGGGTTTCTTTGGACTTCTTGAAGGATACCTATTGGGAGGAATTATATATGAGAAAATAAAAATAAAATTGATATTACAAACCTAATTTTCCTAATTTGTACAAAATCCAACATTTCAAAGTCGAATTAATACCAAGCGATTGTGTTTATGATAATCTACAATTTACAAATGCTGGAAAAATAAAGTTATTTTTTTCCCTTTTAGAAATTTTTGAGGGGGTTGGATTCCCTTTAAATAAATAGCAGGAATCACACCTGAAAATGAGGCCCAATTAGACTCTTATCCATTTGAGGTAGTGTGATTCTCCGGATTTATGATTTGGCAGGTTTTCGATGGGCTTTAAGATCTTATCAGTTTCATTCTCGTAACTTATTCTATTTTTGGGGGAAAATTATTCTAAGTGTATTTCAGAATAACTGGGTACATACATATGGATCAAAGAATTAATTCCATAAACCACTAAATGAATGAAAGAGGTAAAATATTCCCTCTCGACGATAACTTCTCAAGGCACTGAGATAACAAATAGATATTTGACAGTTATATATAGATTTACCTAAAATAATTTTTCAAAACAAACATATAGAAGTAACTATATGTGCATGCAAACATTATAGTCAAAGTATGTCAACTACACAAAAATAATTCTATATTCAATGAGCATGAGCATTAGACCAAAATATCATTTAAATGCAAATTAAAAACAAGGTAAGAATTTAATGTAAAATATCATTTATCACAAGATACTTTTATTAATGAAATAGTCTAGTAGACATCGACACACAATAAAACAAAGCAGAACAATCCACAATGCAACATAGATCACACTTCAGGCTCCAAAGGAGGTTCAATATTAATTGTTGAAATTGTTCCACAACAAAATAACAACAAAATTCATCAAATGCCAAAAGGTCCTTTCTATCGAGAGAATTCCTTTATTTATACAAATCCAAACTAAATAAAACTACCACATGTGTGAATAAAAATAGATAATCACGAGTTTGATTCATAATGAATCATGCGATCTCAGGGTCTCCTGGCTTGCATGCTCCTCTACGTAGTCAGAACTCTCTCTGAAGAGTCGAGTACAACTCTCAACAAAGGATAATTTTTGTAGATCCATCGTCATAGCCAAATCATGCTTCCGATCATGGAATCAAAAGGTGTGCTTCTTCATTTTGTTGCCTATCTACTCCATTTGTTCCACAACCTTAGCTTGGATGATAAAATTCTTTTGCATGTGACCCTTCTCCATCGTGTTGATCTGTTGGAACTTTTCCTTGTACCTGCTAGTCGACCATCATAAATCGGCTACCACCTTATCAATCGGTCGAAACTCCAAGGGGGATCCAAAAGTAAGCAATTGAAGGTCTTCCATTAATTGGTTTAGCTTACCCTAAATCCAATTATAATGGTCCCACTCTTCATCTACTTTGTCCATAGTTTCATCAATTTTTTTGGTCCAATGATTGGCTATTGAGTGTATTTGAGCCATCCTCTCATCCAACAACAACTATATATGATGATCCTCTTATCCCTTTTCCCTCTATATTTCTCGAATAAACTTTACTTTTTCTTGAGTACCAACACCTTTCTCAACCCATCTGTGTATGTATTTACAGGTAATCCCGAACAACAAAGATTCTTCCTACATATCTACCGCCTTCTCTATCAAATCTTCATGAACCTTAAGAGGGATTTCATTTAGCTCCAGTAGGTCTTCCTTAAACTTTACTGCTCCTCCAACTTCCTGGTGCTTGAGAGAATCAATTTCAGTTCTAGCCTCCTCTAACTCCTTCTCTTCTATCACTACTTTATAATAGGAAGCATGAGATATGGCCAAGCCTGTTGAGTACAGTTGGCTTGCTTTTTCCTTCTTGGTATCTATGATAACTTCTTCAGTGGTTCTTACTACACCACTTTCTAGTGTGACCTTTCTTTTCCTATGAGTTATCTTCACTATAGACTTCTACTTCTTATCATAGGAGAAGAGCTCTAAATCGACCACCTCGTCCATTAGTTGGGGAATAAGATGATCACCCCAGGAAAATGTGTTGCTCAGGCTCCCTGGAGTATATAATTTCTCTGATATCAGGTCCTGGGTAAGTTCTTTGGCCGTTGATTCCTCCCATGCCTTGTTCTCTGTCTGGCTAGACTTTTTCTCAGTGATTTCACCCCCTTGGGATTTGTCTTGAGTCTCCTTCATGTCCTTTCCTCCCAAAATTGTTGAGTCATCTGGAAAACCTTCCTTGGGCTTACTTGTTTCCTCGTCATGTCTAGGCGATCGCTCAAGGATGATGTTAATATATTGTTTACTCTTTTCATCATGCTATGTGTCCTTTTCCTCCACATCATTACCATCATCTAGATCACTATGTAGTTCCCCATTTGTCACTCCACCATTACTTTTCTTGTTCAATTCTTCATATTGATTATCTTCATCATTTTGACCATTTGTATTCTCCCTTTTACCTCTAGGTGATGACATATTGGTATTTTCCACCAAATGGATCCTTATCTGATTCATCATTGTTTTATGAAATGTCATTGTTACCTTAATGAGGGGGATCATCCTTTTTTGGGGAAGAATCATATTTCTTTCCTACTTTTGTCTCTTTCTCTTTTGGTAATTTTGCAAGGCTTTCCTCTGTTTTTTAATTTTCATTGATTATGGAGATAAGAGAGACTTCCCATTTATATTCCTCCCCTATTAAGTCAATGATTTCACCTGGCTCTTTCACAGTAACTAGTGTCCCTTATTCCTCACCATTCTTTTGTTGTCCCTTTGTCATCTCTCTTTGCAACCAATCCAATCCTTCCTTTTTATGTTGTTTTAATGCCTCATTCTGGATCTTCTTCAACTCCTCATCCCACCCTTCCTCTTTCTTTTTCCTCTTATCATCTTATTTCTATCGAGCATGTTCCTCTTGGTATCTCTTTATTTTCTCGATAAACTCATGTTCTCTTTTCTTTCTTTCGGACTCCCTCCTATGTCCATCTAGTGCTTTCTTCTTTGCTTTCTCTGACTCTCTCTTCCTCTATTCATCTTGGATCCTCCTTTCTTCAACTTGTTCTTTTTGGACCCTTTATTTCTCTGGTAGTATGGTTTGTTATTCTTTTTCTGTCATGAAATATTCTTCTCCTCCTAGTTTTTCTATACCAGGTCCTGTGCTAGAGGATTCTCCAGCCTTTACTATCTTGATCTATTCTTCCACAAGAAAAGAGGAAAATATAGTTATGTTTGGATTTTCCCTTCTCTTATGTACTTCTTTCCAATCTTGGGAATCTTCAGTGAACAAATCCTCTTCCCATTTTTCATGTTCATATGGACAAGTCATAGCCACATGTCCTACATGTTTTGGTACCAATCCCTTGGGGTCATTCTTCTTGTACTTTCCCGTCATGAATATATATTCCAAGTGTA
Organism: Picea abies; assembly: GCA_900067695.1. Classification (NCBI taxonomy): domain Eukaryota; kingdom Viridiplantae; phylum Streptophyta; class Pinopsida; order Pinales; family Pinaceae; genus Picea; species Picea abies. Next base: position 11,619 of record CBVK0103956905.1, read on the forward strand.
CCTAACCTTCTTGCTTCACATGCTTAGCATCCTTCATTACATAATGCCCTATGTGGCAATTGTAGGGAATGAACAATCTATTCTTCTATTTTAAAAGAGTAGCATTGAAACCCTACATGATTGTCTAAAAGCATATTTCTCCAATCACCAATATTGCAGGCACATACATAGGTAGCAAATGCGATGGGATCATGGTTCCATAGATTCTTAAGTATGTATACCTCTCTTCAAAGTACTAGATTCCTATACAAGTTAGAATATTCTTAGCTTTCTTAAATAACCTAGGGCACTCCTGCCTAAATACAAGGAAGTATATCGTGGGGATGAGAAAGTCACATATTTGGTAATAAAACTTTTATATTTGTTTTACCACAACATATTGAATTATACAAGGACCGGTGGTTAATAGGTTTTCTAGTTTAACGATAGTCTGAGGAACATGCTCTGTGCACATAGTACATCCAAAAGAAAAGAAACCATATGAAATTCGGGAGGGCTACCAGGTTTTGGAGATTGCGCTTGAATGATCTTTAGACTGAGTTGCTTGGAGATAACTCCTCTTGAATTAAACTTCTTTCCCCACATCGCTACATGATATGCCAAGGGTAGCCATGCTTCAGAGAATTGAGAGTAGTCTTTTTCATCATATAACCTACATAATAGGATCATAACATACATGTATGGCTCTCTCAAATATGAGATGGCATATCTTCTACTATATCTTTTCACAAATTTCATGTCCTCCTTCCACTAGTTGTTCAATATCTTGTTGGTATCATATTTCTCATAAAACGCAATTACAAAATCCTTGGTGATGGACTTGTTCAGGTGTTGAAGCTTGTAATGGTAAGCCATGTCTTGGGGAAGTAATGACCCTATGCACTCCCCTTTATCATTGATGATGTTGCACTCTTGGGCCCTGGTGTGATTAATAACCCACTCCATAAACTTATTGCAGGGAAAGACATATGTTCTAACAACAACTAAATGAAGCATAGATGTATTAATTGCGGGAAAAATCGTACCATCCACCTCGTAGATTTGAAGGTCTCTATGTGGAGTGGATTCTGGATGATACCCTTTGTCTAATTTCCAGAATAGATCATTTCTAGGAATGGATTTTTACTTGGGTAGAAGTCTCGCTCATTTCACAGGTCTTTGTGTCATGGTATAGAGGCACAATTTTCAAAACCTTCTTCAGAGGAAAAACAATCAACAGTTTAGTACTTTTGGGGGTCTAAGCTCCTTCTCCCTGTTTGGGCCCAACACCTGAACCTTCTCCAGGGCCACTGGATCAAGTTCTCAGCTTCTTCGACATCCTTTGTGTGGGCAGTTTCCTTGGAGGCATGGTGTCTGTGTTCAAACAATGAGAAACAACACTCAAGCATCAAGGAAACCTAAACCATATTACATGATATAACACACCTTATATTGAGCAATGTCATCTCTTGAGAGAATGGTGCTTACCTGACTAAGATCTTTGAAGAGCAATTATTGTCCACTCGAATTCCTTATACCAGAATAGATAGACACTATTCTTAATAGCGTAGTCTAAACATTCTACCTTTTGGTTGTTTTCTGGTGATTTTTTTCATTTGATTTTGCTCGAAATCCAGTGAGGAATGGTTGGATCTGCATATTTGAGGGACTAAGTTTGTATAATCCGAGTGCTTCAAGGGTTTTTCAGCACATTGAATCCATTTATGCATTCATAAATGCAATTTAAACAACAGAAAATAGAGATTTTCTCCAGATTTACATCGTCGGATTCTGACCAAAAAACCCAAAAGGTAGAATGTTTAGCCAACGCCATTCTTAATTCGTTAGCAGGAGACATTCATATACATATACGCATCTAGGAACATAATCAACAAATGCAAATCCAAGATAAGCTTGGCAATGCATATTAGTTCACAGCTCTAAATCTTGAAATAATAGGGAAATCCCTTGACATTAATGGTGTTGAATGAGATGACAATGTCTTCGCAAGTCTTCAATGGTTGATTTGATGTGCAGAAGTGACTATCGGCGGTTGCATGACGTTGTTCAGCTTGGTGCGTAGTGGTTCGACTAGGATCAAATGATACGAGGTTTAAATGCAAGGCCAATTTGAATGCCAATACAATCAATAGGTGATGTCATATGTGTACTTAGAAAGGTGATGTGGCATGTCAACGTGGCATTAAAGGCAACGTGTTAATTGCTAGTTCAGGGAATCATTTGGTTAATGTGTTGGGGGGCATATTGGCTATCGTGATTAGGGAGTATGAAATTTAAAATTGACGATAGAGATTAAATGACTCCTATTGATCGGTCGGTCGATATCGTGTGCGTAGGAACTTCGTCGAGCGTTGGGTGACAACAGTGGTGACATGGCAGTCCAACGTGGCAAGAGTTACCACGTGATACTATCTCATTTTCTTGGTGGATGGTTTAACGTGTTAATGGCAGAACTTTTGAGGGTTTGTTAAGTGCTCAACATAAACATAACTTATTCTTTCTAATTTTTCAAATTAATGCAACAAAATTGTTCATTCATTTTGAAAACATGAAAAAGAAGGTTTTTGAAACATACCTAAATGATGAGGTAACAATTGTCCTACATAGGAAATGTAAATGTTGTCGATGCTTCTAATCTCTATAATTGATCCTTAGAACTTCGTGAGCAAAATGCCAAGAAATTACTACTTAAAAATAATTTTCTGATAATGGGAATGTGGTTATGAATACATAAGTACAATTTGGATGAAAATTAACAACAATTCATAGTGTAAGCTACAAAGTTCAATGTTAAGTGTGAACTTACTCAACAACAAAGTTCAATGTTAACCTGATAACCCCAAAATGCCATGGAGTCGAACACTATAGAAAAATATCGAAATATTTTACCATGATGGTTTAAATGGCCCTAAAATCATATCAGATTCTATAAAATATTTGTAATTTAATTTGATTAGACAACTTAGCCACCAAATTTCAGAAATTAATGGCAATAGGACCTATCCAAATGGTCATCAGTATGTGATTTAAACTTTGGATTAGAAGAAGGTTACCACTTTTAATTTCAGTAAAAGCTTCAACGTTGCATGATGCATACTAAATAGCCCTCTTGGTATATCATCATTCATACTCAAATGGATTTCATACAAATTTCAAAGGTAGAGCAGTCCACAATGTTGCTCAAGATTCGTACATAAAACCAATAATCAAAGTATCGAATGGATTTATTTTCTCATGGATGGAAAATTTTTCAAAATCATGGTGATAAGTTTATTAATTATTTTTTAAACTTTTAATGGCGGAATTTCTAACTTTTAATTTGAGTAAATTTCATGGTCATGCTAATAAGTGTTGGTTAGGGAAAATTTTCAAATTTTTTTTGATAGATGTACTTTAAATTTTTCTCACAATGCAAAGTTGAAAAAAGTTGAAAAGTGAATTGATGATTAGTATTGATTTGATATTTTATGCCATGATATAATCGATGAACTTTAAAACTTTCAAACAACTAAAAATGCAAAGGTAACTTCGATAAAGAGAGTTGATCGGGGAGGATTTCAACTTTTCAGTGGGGAAGTAAACTTTGTCCTTTGATGAAAGTTTAAAATTTCCTCGATGAAGAATGAAAGGATTAGTAAAAGGGCTCTTCTTACTTAAAAAATTTTGGGTTTTGTTTGGAAAAGGACTTAGGAAAAAAACAACATACTTTTATGAATGTTTATATTTTATGAATGTTTATATAGTTTAGAAGAAAAAATTGATTTTAGGATAAGAAAAAGGAATTAAAACATAAAGTGGTACCCAAAATTTGCAAAACTTTTAGGGTGTGTTGGAGGTTCAATAGTATCATAATGGAAACTCTGGTAGGGGTTGAAATCGAGAAGGTGAAGGCATATGTTACACATGAGAGGAAGGGCCTCTTAGGAATGCAAAAAAGGGATATGTCCATCACAATTTTAGCGAATATCATGTGTGAACACATTATCCACAAAGCTCTACATGCATCAACCTTTGTCCCTATATCACACAAATTTAGTTTCATGTATTTGTTATCCTTAATCTCAAAATAAGGCAAAATTGGACATGGAACATACAATCAAGGATAAGAAGAGAAGAGAAGACTTTCCTACAACACTTATGGAGATCCCTTCAAAGACAAAATGGAAGTACAATGCTAGTATGAGCAACAATATGTCTCCAATGAAGGTATTCCTTACAGATGACATCACCTTCACCATGTTCAATCATCCATGAGGTGTTTGGAGGGAATTCTTATCTCAAAATTATATCAATATGAGAAAATAATTAAATTGTGATTGTACTTCTATCTATCACAACAAAGATATATATGGGATCTCATATTCAACTCACCTACAAATTGAGTGGTGTCCCACTAGTATGTGTGGGTACTTCACTTATTGTAGAGAGAATACCTAGTAATTATAACATTAGTGCTATCAGCCAGCTAATGAAAGATTGAGACACTGAAATAAGTTAGTGGCTACTTGTTATAAGAAATAATACTAATTAAAATATGATCAAAATCATTGTCACTCACTGATTTTATCAAACATGTATTGTAGTGATGTTTGACCCATCTTGCTTCTCATAATCCCAAGTGATGATGAAGTTTGTGAGCATGGTAATAAGGTATTCCGCAATGCAAAATATGAAAGAAAAAGTATACATCTTATCTGTCACATCTGCAAATGTTTCTATGGAATTGCTAAGAAAATACATCCAAGCCATCCCCAAGAAGTCATTATTGGTGAATTTAGTTTCCAACAAAGGAAAACTCTTGTTCCATCTATAAAAATAGTGGGGAAATCCCACTGCAAAGATTCCCACAAAATCTATTATGAGGCTACATATATTAACAAGAATTAGGCATTTTTCTCTTAAGTTTTATGTGTCATCATTGAAACTTCTAGAATCATTTCTTCCATGGGATATGACTAGTGGAATCATGATACAATCAATTATGAAAACAACTACCTGTGTAATTATTCTTGCAGCCATGACGTGTGATTGTGATGGATTTTGTTTAGATTTGAGTAGTAATGGAGATTTTGGGTCATCTAGGTTAGGGATGGATTCTACCTTGAAGTTGTGTGTGATAATATACGTCTTCTCATGGATTTATCCTCTTCATTCTTTAGGTATCCTATGGTTTCATGTGGTAGTAACACTACCATTTATGTTGGAGGTGGAGGTCGAATTTAGCTCTACGCATGTACTTTCAACAACACACTACACATCAAATTCAACTAGTGTGTGAGTTTCAAAATCATACAAAAGGATAATGTTGGCTTGTCACCCCTAGGGATACAAATTTCAATGCCCCTATCATACCTATAAAATTAACAAAATGTGAAATAAATCATTTAAATCAAACAATTAAAAGAAAAAAGTATTACTTAAGCTAAACTACAAGGAAAAAAAATGAACAATATGTATGAATATTGATCATTATATGTCCTCACAAAAACATAGTAAATGTTTTTTATTTAATTAAAATTAAAAACATTTACTAAATAAAAATTCTCAAATAACAATGTCTTAATAAATCAATTACTTCACTACAATATGAAGTCATTGTAATAAATTTTTACACCATCAAAGTGTCCCTATAAATAAATAATAGGATGATAAAAATACTTCCACTATTCTTTATGGTACTATTTCATTCCCTTTAAGTGAAGGTGATAGGTCATAAAGTCCCATGGGATAACACAGATGGTAAGACATGCACACATTCTCTCAATTAGGGGAGAGGTCACGGGTTCGAGCCTTGTGTCCCTGGGATGGCGGTTTAGCACCTCATATCATCCACGAAGTGAGAAAGTATCGGGTAAATTTTCCGCACGAAATTTCCTATAGAAAAAAGTGATAAATTCCTTAATCTAAAAATGTTGGTAGAAATATTAGAAACTTTAGGAAAACGATATTTAAATGTATTTAGGAAAGTTGTTTCATAAAATTAATTTCACGGAATTTTTATAAATTTTCATCGACCATTCACTGACTCAAAATCTCATATGCAAAGAGCACAAACTCAAAATCTCATATGCAAAGAGCACAAGAAAATATTGTACAACACAAAACTTGCACTAGGTATTGAAATTTTTTAAAAGATGATATGACACCCTTTAATCATATGTTGTTAGGAATTTTATATAAATGCAAGGTGGTGTCTCCACTATCATGGGTTTCTCCATTAGTTATATTGTTTGATTTGTTATAGTTATCATACCCATACTCATGGAGGTAGGTGACTAAGAGTAATTGACATAAGAGTAACTGATGTATTTTTCAGCCAAACACTTTATAGTTGAAAAGTATATTCATTTTCATTTGTTTTGTTGGGTTAGAAATATTTACACCAAAACGTTTATGGGATTGTTTCTTGTTTTAAGAGTTATGAACAATATCTCTTCAATCTTCACAAGTGGATTTTCTATGATTGAAAGTCTTGATGAAGTTGTTATATTTACAATTTTGATTTCTTTTTCTCTATAAAAGGCAAAGATATAATCAATTATTCTTTATGATGAAGTTCTTGTATTTACACTTTTTTTTTTTTTTTTTTTTTTTATATATTTTTTCTCTATAAAAAGTAAATATATAAAAATATAATTAGTTATTCAATTTTTGGTAGGTCTCTACATAAAGTTATAGCCTCCTTTCTTTGATCTATCTTTTAAATATTTAACTTTATCTCTGAGCTATATTAATATTTTTAATTTGTGTTTACAGTCTAGGTCATTGAATTCTTAGTCTAGCTTATTGAATCCTTGGCTTCTACTATAAGTGCTCTAAGGAAGATCTATTTTTCTTCTTATACAACTACAATAAGCATATCACAACCTATGCTAGATTGCTAGGTTGTATATAGAAGCAATTTTTTTAATGGTTTATGTGAGGAAATTTTGATTTGGGTTGTAAGAAAAGTTTGGAAGCAAACGTTGGAATATGAGTAGGATTTTTTCAAATGTAGATAAAGATTAGAGTATGGTCAATTGGTGGCTTCAATTGCAAAGAAAAAGGGACTGAGAAACTCCGCAATCCTTTTGGAAGAAATATAAAGAAACATATCCATAAGCCTATCTAGTGCAAGGTGTGGGAGAACCACCACTTGATAGAAGTAGTAAATTCCTCCATGATAAAACAAATCAAAGAAGAATCATAAGCACCTCGAAACCTACTACATATCAGGTAGTTGTTAATCTAGAGAAAGTCAAAGTAGATAGTCCTCTTATTGTTCTTTTTGGGAAGAATAACAAGGATGGATTCAAATAAAATAGAGAATAAAAATAGGCCACTACACCCAACGAAACTATATCAGTATCAAATGCCCTGGGACATTTAGAGGGAAATAATATCACAATCATAAAAAAAAATTTGCTAGACAACTATAAAAAGGGGCCCTCTTAGCATAATAATGGCATATAACTTTCAATAAAATTAAGACTGAGTAAAATTTACTAATATAATTTTAGTACTACCCACCAAAGTTAGCTACAACATTAAAAATGCAATATTTTCCTCTATTCTAATAGGAAAAAAATGTTTTTTTAACAATAATGGATAGTTTTTATTAACTAAATATAAGGATGTTGCAACCTTAACCATACATTTGTGATACATTACAAAAGAAAATTGATAATGATAAGATGTTTGAGAAGTTTTTGAAATTCTAATAAATAGAAATGTTGTTAAAATTATATCTCTACTTTACTACATGGACTATTTTTTAATCTACCATTGTATATATTTACAAAAATTGCATAAATTAGAAAACAATCATAGAACATTTAGTCTATTCCCATTGCATGAATCACAACTCACTCCTCCTCCCCTACATGTTGGAATCCATCATCACTTTGAGATAACACTTGAGGATCATGAAGAAACTCACAACTATGAGTGTTCAACCTAACAAAATTAATATAGTTCTCATTTAATTCTTTTTTCAAGCAATTAGTATTTAATTGTGCATATCGTCCAACAATTCACATGATCTACCCATAATGGCTCACTATAATAGTTGAGATCTAATGTGATGCTTCCTTTGGCCAATGAGGCACTCCAAATCAAAATGTATCCTTCATTTACAAATTAGATTTCTCAACCATAATCCATTTGACCTTTAAAAACAACAAAATAGAGTTCATATTCAACATCAAAGGTGGAATTTATTTCATAAACAAAAATCATAATAAAAGTCCAAATTAGATTCACATTCATCCTTATTACCAATTTTGCCATCCATTTGAGTCATTTCCTTTAATACAAATCTCACAAGCAACATCTTTCATGTATATTAAATGATAGAAACCAAAGAAAATATAAACACTTAATCTTTTTATAAATGTGTTCCCTAAACCGCTTTCAAAGGAGAAATGCACCACCCAGTCATAGGAATCCATTGTAGATTTCATCCATAAGCCAGACTAGGATACCATAAGGATAGGCATAGCTATTGGAATTGTTTCTCACTCAACCCAATCCAAAGTCATGCTATGATCAAAACCAATTAACATACATGGATACTTTTAAGGATAGTGATATGCCCAAGAAGGCGATCTACAAGATAAGGTGACCACGCAAGTCATAGCCCGACTTCTGACCAAAAACTCCTCAGGGGCGCAGCATTGGTTTGGGTGACCAAGCAATGGGGATCCAAACTGGGATGATCTGAGAGTGGCCAAGAGGCTTTGGCTATCTCAGAGTGACCTTCGGGAATCAGTGGGAGAAGCACAGTGCAACCATGGAAGAGGGTGCACTCACTTCATCCCAGCAAAGGAGAAACCAATAAGGGCATAAACCCCAGTTGGTGCGCCCTCCCTTCTGCCTCGAAAAACTTGAAGGAAACGATTTGATCCCTGAGAGAGTGGCTAGCTAATGGGATAATCTTGCTCTCAGAGGTGGAAGCATGGAAAACAAAGTCACCAAGAGGCAGCCATGAAGAAAGGCGCTTTGGTTATTCTTCAAAAAACCTAAAAACAAAATTGTCATGAATGTAAAATGCAAACTCAGAAAGTAAAACAAACGAGACACGTAGCTTCGGAAGAAAAGGTAAGAACACTTTATTTGAGTCCCGGTTCACATTATATACTGAGGGAACCATTTATTTTACATATATTTTATTCATCATCAAAAGGTGAAGATGTGTTGCGCCTAAGTGATTGACTTGTGTGCCCTAGGTGGGCATTCCCCTAGGTGGCCTCCTTGGCCCAATTCCTCCCTGTTTAGATCTGGAAACATCCCGGCTTCTATGAGAAGATGAGGAAACTTGTTGTGAAATACATCAGTTGTGATCCACTTTGCCTGAGCTGGACTTTGGCCTTGGCGAGCTACCGGACATGAAGTGTAATTCTGGTGTCTTGTAGAGTGACTCCGAGTGTCCAGTATAGTGTCTTTGGCCAATGGGAGTTGGAAATTGGGAATGTTGTCCACTAGATGAGTGATGGTGACTGGTTATTCCAAGAGGGAAGGCTCAAATAACTTTAAGTGATTTACATTAATGACATTGTGGATTCCTAGTTGTGATGGAAGATCCAACCTATACACATTTTCTCCAATCTTGTCGAGTATTGTATAGGGACCATATCTTATTGGTAGAAGCTTGTGATGGTGGCCTTTGAAGCACTTCTTATCCAAGTGTAACCAGACTTGATCCCCTGGTTGAAAGGACATGAAGGTTCTTTTTTTGTCATGGCGTTTCTTGGCATGATCTTGGGTTGCTTTGAGGGATGTTGTTACTGCACTATGGCATTGTGGAATTTGTTGGAGAAATCGTTGAGCTGAAAGTTTTTCTTGTTGTTGATGGAAGGTACCTTAAAGAGCCCAAGTGAGTGGGATCTCGGTTGGAGAGGTTTGTTGGAAGCCCAAGAAGATTTCAAAAGTTGAAAAGCCTATAGAAGAATGTGTTGCCTTGTTGTAGCTATGATGTAGAATGTGCAAGTAATTGTCCCATTGTTTGTTGCACCCAAAGTGAGTTCGGAGAGCATGAACCAAGACTCTATTGACAACCTCTATTTGGCCATCCGTTTGAGGATGGAATGTAGTAGAAAACTTGAGGTGGCACCCCAATAGCGCCCATATGGTCTTCCAAAATGTGTTGAGGAAGTGAGAATCTATGTTTGAGATGATAGTGCTTGGGAGCCCAAAATGGGGACGGACATGTCGAAAGTAGAGTTCTGTTGTTTGCGTTGATGTAGTAGTCTTCATGCATGGGATGAAAAGTGCACTTTTACTGAAGCGACATACCACTACCCAGATTGCATCATGTTTCTTTTGAGTTGTTGGAAGTCCACTAAGGAATTCCATTGAGATTGACTCCCAAGGCCGAGAAGGAAGTGGCAGTGGTTGATACAACCCATGCTTTGTAAATTCTAACCTTGTACAATATCTACTACAAACTGATATTCCGAAAAGAACAGAAAAGATACAATGGAAAATACAAACATTACACAGAGATTTTTCACCTGGAAACCCAAACTGGGAAAACTAGCATATATTATATTCATACAT
>CBVK0103956921.1:0-16713 GCA_900067695.1 Picea abies
CATCCCAGGATTGGCCATAAATTTGATTTTTGTAAGAAAAATGGATGATGCATGGATCAAAACAATGTTTGCGAAAGAAACATGCAGAATGGTTTTAGGGGAAATGGTGCTGTTGAAGGGAGTTCGGATTGGAAATTAGTATAAGCTGTTGGGAATCACTATTAGTGACATGTGAAATAGTTCCATTTTTCCTAATATTGGAGATGAAGAAGAAAAAACTCCTATAGTCTCTAGAGAAAAGGCTATGTTGTGGCATTAAAGACCATGGCATGTTGGAGAGAAGGGCCCTCAAGTACTACATGGTAAAGGTATGGCTGAAATTATGTCCAATTGCTCTCTGGATTTTTATTTCTATGAACATTGATCGCATGGGAAGCATAATCATATAAGATTCCCCTCTCGTGCTATGAGGACAAATGGAATTTTATAGTGGGTGCATGTGATGTGTTTGGACCTATGTTGGTTCCATCACTAGGTAAATCTATGTACTATGTATCATTTATATACGACTTCTCAATGAATACATGGATTTATTTCCTGAAGAATAAATATGAATTCTTTGACAAATTCAAAGAGTTTAAGGCTCTTGTGGCGAACTAGAAAAAGAAGAAAATTAAGGTGCTAAGGATGGATAATGGTGGATAATTCTATAGAAATGAATTCGAAGAATTCTATAAGAAGTGTGGTTTAGCAAGGTAGAAGACTACTCCATACACACCACAAAATAATGGAGTTGTAGAAAGGATGAATAGGACATTTATGGAAAAAGCAAGGATCATGGTCAATGGTGACAGGTTAGGACATGAATTCTAGGTAGAGGCAATGGGTATTGTATGATACCTATTCAATCAATCACCCTCATCAATGGTGGATGAAAAGACTCCATGCTAGGTATGGATTTATAAGAAACCCTCTCTTACACATATTAGGGTATTTTTTTGTGATGCCTATGTTCACGTTCCAAAGGAAAACATGAGTAATATAGATAAAAATGCTAAAAAATGTATCTTTGTTGGTTATAAAGATGGTTTGAAAGGTTATAATATTTGGAACCTAGAAACTAAGAAGGTAGTGTATAGTCGAGATGTGGTGTTTAGAGAAATCAAATATGTTTTCAAGTAGGAATTCCTACCAAGGGAGGAAGAACCAGAGAAAATAGAGTTTGAGTTGAAGGATAATGAATCAGACACTATGGAAGAATAGGAACCAAAAGAAGAAGAGCCTCATACTCCAATATTGAGGAGATCGATTCGAGAAAGAAGGCAACCAAAAAGGTATACTCCACCTTATTTTCGTTCATTTTTTTCTTTGTTTATTATTGATTATGGTCATAGAACTATTAGGGAGGCAATGGATTTAGAGGATGTAAAACTCTTGGAAAAGGCCATGGTTGAAGAAATGGAAGCCTTGGAAAAGAATGAGGCTCGGGATCTAGTGGAGTTTTAGATTGAAATAAATCCCATTGGAAACAAATGGGTGTTTGAGAAGAAGTTGAATGTAGAAGGAAAAGTGGAGAAATACAAATCTTGGTTAGTAGCAAAAGGTTATTCCTAGGTAGAGGGAATTGAATTTGATGAATTTTTTTTATCTTGTTGTCAAGTTAACTTCTATTATATTTGTTTTATCTATTTTTGTTTCTTTTTATTTTGATGTAGAACATATGGATGTGTAGACAACATTCCTACATTGGGATTTGGAAGAATAAATATACATGAAGCAACCATAAGGTTTTTCTATGAAAGGAAAGAAAGAGATGCATGCAGGATGAAAAAGTCCATGTATGGGTTAAAAAAATCACCAAGAATGTGGTATAAAAAATTTGATGCTTATATGTTAGGAATTGGCTTCACAAGAAGCAAAGATAATCATTGAGTGTATTTAAAATTAATCAATGATTGTCTTATTTATTTGGTCTTGTATGTGGATGATATGTTGCTAATAGGAAACAAAAAGGAGATTATCCAGGACGTGAAAACTCAATTGTCCTCTAAATTTGACATGGAGGATATTGACATTGAAATTTTCATTCTAGGTATGGAAATTAAAAGAGATCAAGAAAACATGAAAATCTCGTTAAATTAGAGGAAATATGTTGGTACAATATTGCAGAGGTTTAATATGAAAGAATGTAAATAAGTTAGGGTTCCTATTCCTATAGATGTAAGGTTATCTGCATATCAGTGTCCAAAGGCACATGAAGAGGAAGAGGAAATGTCTCGTGTTCTATATGATAGTGTGGTTGGAAATTTGATGTATGCAATGGTCTGTACTAGACTGGACATTTCACACGCAATGGGATTTTTGAGTAGGTATATGTCAAAACTAGGGAAGGAGCAATGGGCAACAATAAAGAGGGGTTTTAGGTATTTGTGTGGCACTACTACTTATGGATTGTTCTATGAAGGAAGATTGGGATTGAACAAAGTGTTGGACATACATGGATTTGTTGATGTAGACTAGGTTGGAGATATGTATCACAAAATATCTACAAGTGGGTATGTGTTTAACCTAATTGGAGGAGCAAGCAGTTCGATGAGAAACATAAGTTTTTAGTGGCACTCTCAACTACAAAAGTTGAATACATCGTAGCCACTCATACAAGCAACAAAGCAGTAGGGTTACAAAGAATGTGTTTAAGTATTGGGTTGGTACATAAAGATGTAAGGATAGATTGTGATAGTCAGAGTGCAATCTTCCCGATGAAGAACCTGACTTATCATTCAAAGACAAAGCACATTGATGTTCAGTATCACTTTGTGAGAGACATGCTTGAAGACAAAAAGATGTTGTTGATGAAGGTGGCCACTTTGAAGAATGTTGTAGAGTCATTGACAAAGTATGTGAGCACCAAGAAGTTTTCTTGGTGTAGAGAGATAATGAGCATTGTTACCCTAGATCATTAACCAAGAAATTTGGTGGCTCTCGATATGCAAAGTAAACAACAAGTGAGAGAATGTTGGGTATGTGTTATATTCTTTGCACATAGTACAATGGGATGGGGGTCATTAGGTGGGCCTGAAGGCTCCATAAAATCATCAAGCAATTTTTATCAAGAGGTTTTTTATCGAGTGGTTTTTCTTGGTATGTTTTTTTTTTCTTTTCATGGTTTGATGGCACATGGTTTTGTGGTCCATGGTAATGTAATTCTGGTTAAGGAAATACAGTTGATTTATAATCCGAGGTTAATGGATTAGGGTTTTTTCTATGTAATGTTATGCGTGCCATCCTTATAAGAATGACCAATTTTTAGAGGGGCATACTTCCTTACCCCATAATCCCTATCTGGATAAAAATAAACATTAGTCTTATATTCAACAACCAACCAAAAAACCCTAAAAGTAAAAAAAAATAGTTTTTGTTGTTTATAAGGAAATCTAATTGTGAAAAATCAAAGAAAATTATTTATTTAGATTTCTTTCATTGTCTAGTGTAAAGTTAATGGTTCATTCCATTTCCTAGACAAATTAATCCTAAGGTTTACGCTTAATTATTGATCTATATCCCCAAGGAGGAAAATCCAGACCTATTGGATTGATATTTAAGGTGTTATATAACATTTTGTGGGTTGATTTAAGGTGATACTCAAATCTAGAAATTAAATTGCAGCATTAAAAATCAGATTTGGTGAAACCCTAAGGTTGGGGTTTGGTGCTTCAGGGTGTTTTCTTTCTTATTACTAGCCTCTATTTTATTTCTAGATTGTTTTCCAAGATTCTCTTACAAGTCTAGAGGTGATCCTAATCTCTAATGTGCTAATAATTTCTTATCATTTACTTGGAGTTTTTATTTGGTGAATTCCAAGTGCTAACTTGTGAAACCCTAGGGGGATTCACCATCCATTTTACAAGTTATCGCTTAGTTAGTGTTTATATATCCTTAGAAATTGTCTCTAACACTTGTTTGGCTATTATTGTATAGAATATCTATTTCCCAACTGGAATGATCCAAGACTTCTTTCTCTCTTGTGCTTAATATCTCTCTTGGATGGTAGTTTCATGACCTAAATCTGAAATTTCTATGTTTTATTTCAAAAATGAGATTTAGAAGTGAAAAGAAATCCATAATCTTGTCCTCTCTTAGCATATAATCAATTGGTAAACACACACACACATTGCACTTTTGATTAATGCTAAATGTCTTCACTCTTTGTGCCCTAAAGTCTTAAAGTGATTCTAACATCTTGATAGTTTGTTTTCTTGAGTGATAGACTTAAATGCTGATACGAAATTGTTAATATTGTTTATCATACACATCGTATTTGGGACACACATCCACTAGCTCCTAACCTTTCTTTGAAGTGGATATAATTGTGTTTCAGGCAATTGTTTCTAGTTGAATATCTTTAGAGCATTGTAATAATTGATTGGAATCCTAGTGCATAGTCTTGTTACATATTTGTGGATTAATTAAAGTAGGTCATATGATTGCATGGTTACATTTCACTTAAATATGTTTACTTTCATTATTTTAGATACCCCATGTGGCTTCTAAGAGTTGGCCTAAAGTGCTAGGGAAAGTGTATTGAGGTGATAGTGGTGCATTTCCCATCTAGTTTCCCCAGTGAGCACCTATGTTGGCACTTTTCACAAAGGTTCTAGTTCAGGTAGTAACATTTTTTGCGTCATTGTCGGTGATAAAGTCCATATCCTAGTTTTTGTTGGGTTTATTCTTTTATGTGTATCTTGATGAATTGTTTTGAATGATAATCTTGATTGTCTCATTTGGCGACTCCACTCAAATAAAATATAACAAATAGGTACTCTACACGAACTAACTCCCAAGGTATTGTTGATCTTGTGCCTTAGCCTGAGATTTATTATAATAGAAGAAGATGTAGGCATAAGACAAGATAATTAAATAATCAATTAGGACTTGAATCTATGCAAGATATAAGAAGATTATTTGTTGATAATTCAAGTTTCCTAACTCAAAATCAAATGGCTACTCCTTGGTTGATTGATTTCCATAAATTGTTTGATTTCACTAACATTGCAGATCAACCTCATGATTTACCTACTTCATTAGAAAAAATGCATGTTTTTCATGGTGATAATGCTATTGGTCCTAAATAACATTGGTATGATTTTATGTATTATGTTAGAGGTGTTGGAATTGCTCATCTTGATGTTCTTTATAAATGCTTTCCTTTATCATTGAAGAAATATGCCAAAAATTGGTTTCTTGGATTTCATGATAATAGCATAAATTTGTTTGATGCTTGTAGAAATGTTTTCTTTGATAGATAGATGGAAAGAAAATATAGTAGATTTCTTTTGACTTCTTTGACTAATATAAAAAGAAATGGAAATGATATTGTGGCCATTTAATCTTGTTGTATTACCTTAACTCTTTCCAAGGCTAGTTCATTTTCTTTCTAAATGAAGCCAATCCCAATGATCTGACACAAACTAAGAAAAAGGATAAGAGTTTGGATGACAATTGGAGTTTTTCAAGGAAGTTGTATATCCTAAACCCTTTTAGAGCCAAATATGATCCTAAACCTAAAATTCCCCATTCTACTGAGCCCTCTTTTGACCCTTTAACCACCATCCTAGACAAAATGAAAAGGTTAGAAACAAATTTTTCATAGATGACGAATAATTTTCATAAAAGATTGGTTCAACTTGAGAGAAATCAACAACATAATAGGTTTCCTCCTAGAAATGGGTATTGGTGCCCTCCTACAAATCAAATACATCCATCAACATTAGAGCCAACCAATATGCTCGAGCATGAAGTACATTACTATTGTCAAGCTTGTGATAGTTTCCATGATGAAATAACTTGTGCCAAATACATTGAAATGACGAAGGCTAGTTCTCATGGTGATGATGGATATTTGAATGCTTGTAACATTGTGTTAGATGGAAAAAAAAATTTCCACTTGTCCCAAGAAAATATGCAACAAGTTAAGGAAAATTCCCTAATAACACAAAGGGATATTGCATTGTTTGGTGAGAATCCTTCCCCTGAGGAGATTGAGAATATGTATGTAGATAGATTTAATGGCATAATTTATCAAAGAAGAAGAGGTAATCCTCAAGGATATCAACAAGGTCCTCCCAAAGTTCCTCAAAAATATAATCAATCTATAGGACCAAGTGTGGAGATACATCAAGATAATCCTTCAATGAATAACTCCTTGAATACAAATTTGGATGTAACCAGTTGGATGAGTAATGCTAAGATGAAAATTCCCATTGTTGAGTTGGAAAAGATTCATTCTGTAAGAGAACAAATTAAGGAAGTTTCAAGGCTTGAGATAGCAAGTCAATCAAACCAAGTTGTAGATGAAAGTGAAGATTCCCCTATTATTCTTAAAATGGTGAATCAATCAGAATCAAGAAGGAAAAAATGACCCAAGCCATCGACCCTTTTTCATATCTTTGATGGTTGGTCATTTAATATTGCATAATTGTATGTTGGATTCAAGAGCACTTACCAATGTGATTTTCCTTAATGTGATGAATCAATCGGGACTTAAAACCACAGGACAATATATAAAAATATGTGCTATGGATTCCAGAGAAGTAAAGGTATGTGGTTTGATCAATGATATTTGTGTGAGTTTATCTATTTTTTAGGATATTTCTTTGACTATGGATGTGGTTGTCATTGATGTTTTGGATACTTGGGGAAGGATTTTATCCCGCAAGTGGGAAAATTAACTTGGAGGTAGCTTTTAGAATATAGAAGATGGTGTGCTCATTTTACCATTGACGATACCCTCGTCACCCAACCGCAGGCCGAAGCCTCCCTCCGAGCACCTTAACCTTGACCTGAGAATTCCTCTTCCCGGAGTCTTCTATTCTCGTCAGGTTCACACGTGGAGGTAAATACCTGCCGCAACTACCATAATATTAACAGTAGCATCCAAATGGACTTATCTTATTCTACTATCCCCACTTGTGAGAATACCTATGTGACCTTGCACCCTGAGAAAAGGAGAAAGTATCATGTAGAAGACCCCTTAGATCCTATGAATGAATTGGTTTACTACAAAGAAGACTTAGGATCTTATATTGTGGTTGCAACTTTAATATCTCCCTGAAAATATGTCAATATTGCTTGGAAAGTAAACTTTGATAGAGCTAAGTCTAGAATAGGGGCCAATGCAAGAAAAATATTTCTTTCTCCCAAGTGTGACAGTTTGTGTCATGCCTTTTATTTAGAATTTTAAGCAATGAACAACGTTAGTGAGTATGGATCCTTTTTGCTTGGATTTAATATGACTAAGGACATGGGAATTAAGATTTTGGAAATCCAAGGTGACTCCGATTTGGTAATCCTACAAGTAAAGAATCAATTGGCATGCAAGAATGATTGGTTGAAAAAGTAGAGAAATCAGGTGTGGGATGCCATGGAATGGTTTGATGATTTGTCTTTAGAAGCAGAGAATATAATGCTTAATGTGAAAGTTGATGCTTTAGTTGTAGCTGCTACAAATCTTCAACCGTGCAAGGAATTGTTGGAAGGTGGGAAGTTAGAGATCATTTTTATACCTTTTTGTGTTAAAAAATGTTGAACATTGGTAAGTTTTTGATGATGATGTCCAAATTATACAGTTCATTAAAAACCTTCACGAGTTTATCGAGAATGAGATTGATTGGAGAGAAGGTGGAGTAGAGCATCAAGAGTAATTGATAAACAACAAAATCCTGTATGGCCTTGTTCCTTTGGAAATAATGTTTGATAGAAATGGCATGTACAAGGAGAAGAAAGATATGGTTAAACCTAATGAGTACATGGAGGTTAATATTAGTTCCCAAAAAAGTTTGAAGATTGTGTGAATTGGCAAAGGAACTTCAAGTGAAGAAAGGTTCAGATAGGTCAAGTATTTAATAATACCATTTGGTTTAATTAATGCATGTGCCACGTTTTAGAGACCCATGGACTATGCATTTAGAGATATTATGGGAAAAATAATCGAGATCAATATTATCTCACCATGCTTTCAAAATAAATAAATTATCATGTTGGACATCTTAGCAAGTGATTGAAATATGTCGCAAGTATGGAATATCGTTGAACCCTAAGAAGTCGATATTTGGGGTTCTTGAAGGAAATATTCTTGGGCATATAGTTTCAAAGGATGGGGTAAACGTTAACCCTAAAAGGATTAAATGCATCAAATAAATCTCCTTTCCCCCCAAAAAAAATCCTTTCTGTCATTTTTTTAGCAAAATCAACTTTATTCGATGATTTATCCCAAATTTTACCGAAATAACGAAGCCCATACACAAGTTACTTAAGAAATATGCGGATTTCATATGGGATGATAATGGAAAGTCATATTTTGAGTCTATCATAGAGACCATTGTGAAATCCCCTATGTTAATAAGTCTGGATTATTCAAAGCATTTCCAAGTTTTCTCCTTTACCTCTAGGGATACCATTGTAGGTGTTCTTCTTTAGAAGAATTATCAAGGTGAAGAGAAACTTATAGATTTTATGAGTAAAGTTTTCAGAGACACTAAATTGAAGTATTTGATCATGGAAAAGAAAGCATACACTCTTGTTAAGTCACTAAAGCATTTCATAACCTATGCGGTTCACTCAAAGATAATTGCCTATGTTCCTCACTTTGCAATAAAAGATATTTTGGCTCAATAAGGTTGTTTCAAGACTAGAGGCAAGTTGGTGTTTAAGATTAAAGAGTATGAGTTGGAAATTAAGCCCTTAAAGTTGATCAAGGGCCAAAGGTTAGCCCAGATAATGGCAAAAGGAAATGAAGTTGCCCTTGGAATGAACAAATATTCTTGCCATATGACCTCAATGATTTTGAAAGAATTGGAACGTCATGATTGGTATACATATATTATTTATCATCTTAAGAATATTACAAGTCCAAATCACCTGACAATTCATAAAAGAAGAGCATTAATATTTAAGGCCTCCAAGTTTTATTTTATCAACCAAGGCCTTGGATGGAGAAATCCAAATGGATTGATTCTCAAATGTGTAGACCCCAAAGATGATAATAAGTTAAATAATGAGATTCATAAGGGACTATGTGGTGGACATCATTAAGGAAGAACTACCACCCACACGATTTTAAGAGGTGGTTACTATTGGCCAAGTATATTTTCATATGTCCACAAGTTTGTAAGATCATGCCAACCATGACAACTCTTTACAAGAAAGCATAAGTTAAAAATCCTTCCTTTATAGCCAATGATAGTGGAAATGCCCTTCCAACAATGGGGCCTTGATTTTATTGGAGTGTTTAAATATAATTCTAGCAATGGTTACATGTGGATTCTCACATATATGGATTACTTCATGAAGTTGATTTAAGATATACCAACCAAGAGGGATATAAATAAGGTTGTCATGGATTTTTTGGAAGAGAAAATCATCACTCATTTTTTATTCCCAACAAAGATCATTGTCAACAATGCTCAAGCCTTTAGTTCCTTAGATCTTTCATCCTTTTTCTTCAATGATGGCATTGTCCTATCCCACTCCTCCAACTATTACTCTCAAGGAAATGGTCTTGTTGAATCAAGTAATAATAATTTGATGACCATTATTAAGAAGATGGTGGAGGATAACAAGATAAAGTATGCTTTATGGGATGATAGAATAACTAAGAAAGACTCCACTGGAAAGAGCCCATTTGAGTTAGTGTATGGGATGGATGTAACATTTCCAGTTCACCTGAAGATCTCAGTTTACAATTTAATGCAGTATTTCTCATTAGAGCAAGATGCAGTGCAAAAATGAATCAACTAGTTGGTCAAGATTGATAAGAATCGAAGATGTTCCTTTGATCATCTAGCAAAGAGTCAAGAAAAGATGAAGACAAAGTTCGACGAGAAGGATCACCCAATAAATTTTAAGAAATGTGTTATTTTTCTCATGTGGAATAAAAGAAATGAAAAGGACGATAAGCATGGTAAGTTTGAAAGTCTTTGGTTGGGTCCTTACAAAACTGAAGATTTTGTAGGATAATTCTTACTATCTGAGTCATTTGGATGGTGAGAAATTGTCTTTGTTTGAAAATGGGTAAGTTCTGAATATATTTTATGAAGGTAATATATGATGCCATGGTACATCATTTACTACAGTAAGTCTCTTAACGTTTCTTACTTGTGTGTTTCCTCTACACATGCCACGTTGAAGATTTCAGAGCACCCTCCTTTTTCATCACTTTTGGAGATGTTCCTTGCATGATTTGAGGGTTGACCCACATGTGTGGGATTTATGTCAACCATGGGGGTATTTTTAGTGATGATTTTACTTAGAGGGGTGCTTTCCTTTTCTTATGAAGGATATTTGCTTGATATGAGGGCTTGGTCATGCCTTGGAGGTAAATTTTGAGGATTCCTTGAGAATATTTGGACGAGTCATCCCCTTTTTTGGGTCGTTATCTACCTTTTCATGAGGTCTTTCCACTTGGAGGAGCTAGAAATTGGTACCTTTCTTTTATGGGAGGCTATTACCTCATGTTTTGAGGAATTTTCATCACCTTTTCCCTTGAACATTGAGCTAAAAGAGATAATTGCCCCCCTTCTTTGTGGGACATTCCCCTCTCGTGAGGGTTTTATGTACATGTGGCATCATTTGATTATTTTTTGACTTAGTCTCCTTCTTTGTGTGGATGGAAAGTATTCTTTGTAATTTTCCCATGCTAATTTTGGGCAGAAATAATTAATAAAGAATGAGAAGGATGAAAAGGAATCCTCTATAAATAGAGGATCTCCTCTCATTCCAAATTGTTTTGATTTTTTTTTTTTACAAGAACTGGGAAATATATATTAAAAAGTGTGGATAAATCCATTGTATTACAAGAAAAGGGCCATTAGAGGCCTTCGAGAGGTAAAGACTTTGTAGCTTGGAAATACTAAAACAAAATTGGTGTTCATAGAGTTTCCACCTTCCCTAGCTATACTGCATTGATTGTATTTCACATAATACAATCTATAAAATACTCCGTTGATATATATTGAAAAGAAAAACATGACATCTGAATTTTAAAAGAACTCAACTACTCGGTTCCATTTTGATATTTGAATGGCCTTGCTGCTCCCAAATTGAGTTTGGATGGGGCTCGTTGAGGTCCAAAATTTGGTTGACTGTGACTGAGTTTACACTTTTGGACTTTACCTGGGTGCTTTTTGGTATGCTTGGTTGTTGATGAGTTCATTCAAGCTGATCCAAATGACGCTGCATTATCTCCATACTGCTACGTTGCTCTTCAATATGACTCCTCTAGGCATAAATTTCATGTTCAAGCCTTTCAATCAGGTGTCTGTGTTGAGAGAGGGTTTCAAGTTCAAATGAAGCCTTTCAATCAGGTGTCTGTGTTGAGAGAGGGTTTCAAGTTCAAATGTTAGAGTGGAGTTGAGCACTCCCTACTAAATTCACGTCCTTTGACAACCCATCCATTCTTCCTCGGATTCCAGTTGACCATAGCCAACAAGAAGGCCCTTAACACCCTGCATATGTACTAGTGCTAATGCGATTTGATTCCTCTGAGAATATTCCAAGATGCTAAGGGGGCCGCAAAGTTGCAGCAAATTGGGAATTCTATGTAATGGAAAAAATAAATGTGGATTCGAAATCAACAGGGGCCACTGGGTTAAGGTCTGGGCAGAGAAAAGACAAGGTAGAGGGCGAGGTGGTGGGCGATTCAAGGAATAATGGGGGGGAGCCTAGAAACTCTGGAAGGAGAAACTCTGAAAGACAATCAGTAAGGAACATCCTAAGCAATAAAGGAATATCACTGGTCGGAAATGGCTTACCAAATCCACAAATAGAATTTTCCCTTGCAAGGATGAGTACTGGCCAAAATTCCCCCATGTAACGATAAATGTTGAATTCATTGCAAACAGAAAGGTCACTGAATCTACCTGGTGTGATGTACCTGAGGCCTTCATGTTTTCGGGATTGGGTATGAACCTAACGTCACCTTGACAAATTACCTGCGCGTCTGTGATGCTACACACACGATCCATATGCATCAGCGCGTTCATTCCTTCTTTTCCCACAAGATCGAATGGACGGAATAACTGGCCACCTGAAACCATGATGAATCTGTCACCTAAGCTGTTAACTGCGGCTGTACTTGGTTGATGATACATCGAAATCACACTTGCCACCCATCTGCTCCACCATTCCCCACTGTCGTTGGCCTACTCCACGTGTCTGATCCACCTATCCTCTTTTGCGTTGGTGTCCACGTGCCTGATCCACCTATCCTCATTTGCACTGGAGATCCAATAAGCACCACCCCTAACCTTTGTGCGTTGGCTTCTGGTCATGTGATGCATTAGGTTAAGGGGGTTATGGCTTCAACACCCTTCACGCCTAAGGTTCCAGGAGGTTTCCCAATGGCCTCATTTTCCAATTTATCTGTTGACATGTTGTGTTCCCTCAGAATGTGAAAGAATGTTGGCTTGAGGGACTATGAGTTGACACATATTCGATCAATTATTCTTTTTAGGCTCAAATTTTTTGGGTCTGTTCCCTAGACCATCATCCTTATGACTGTCTTGGAGTTGCCTATAACATTCAGATTGGAAATTTGATGGGTCTTTGCTAGTTGGAGGCCTTTGAGTAAAGCATAAGCCTCTGCTTTATTGTTGGTGTCTTTCTCGATATTCATGTAGTAATTTAAAATTTATTTTCCTCCAGGTTCATAGAGAACCCCCCCCCAACACTTTCCTCCCCTAGGTTTCCCTTTGAAGCGCCATAAAAACAAAGTGTATGAGATTGTTTCTTTTGGATCCAATCATATATTCTATGGAGAGTATGAAGCTGCGAACACGATCTTTACACTGAATGTGTTTTCTTACCAGAATGAAGGTTAAAACTTGTGATCAAAACCTTCTCTGGGGTACTCCAATTGGACGGGTCTTCAATGTTCAATGATTTAATGTTCATTACCTCTAAGACTTGCCAACAACATTTTGATGAAGGTATATTTTTCCTTGGAAGATTTGTTTGTTTCTTGCTATCTAGATCTACCAAAATATGTACTTGGGGAGAGACCTCCACAATCGCTTGAAGATTGGTTTTTTCCGGAAGGTGCCCTGATAGAAATTTTCCCAATTTCACAAGCAAGGATTTATAAAAAAGGACCATCTTAGTTGTCATGTAAGATATCCAAAAGACATGTTCTAGATTGTTTTAAAAAATGGGCAATCCCAGAAGAGGTGTTGAATGGTATCTTGACTAGTTTGGCAAAGGGGACAGTTGAAGGGACCATGTAAACCTCTTTCATCAGGTTTTTGCCTCTTAGGATTTTTCCATGTGCTAGGGATCAAATAAAGATTTTTATTTTAGGCAGAGAGTCTTGGCTCCAAACATTTTTCCATTTTGTTGATTTCTAAATCACTCTTAAAGAGGAGAGGAGAGTCTTGTATCCTTCTTTTACTAAGTATTAGAAAAAAGTTGCTTATTAGAAACCGATCCAGCCTAGCCACAATGTGACTTTGTCCTGCTCTACTATTGTTCCAAGTGTACATACCATTATAAGGGGGAACATCAAAGAGATCCATATCCGAGATTAGATCATCCATTTTTTCCTTGAATTGATCCCTCATGATAGTACCCCCTCATTTTTCCTTTAATCCTCTTCTGGTGTTGAAGTCCCCTGCAATAATCAAGTTTTGAGAGGGATTTTCAATGGCCATGTCCTAAAGGGGTCACCAACATTCTAATTTTTCCAGATAATCATTTGGCATATAGAAATTTATGATGGAGCCTGTAGCTTTCCCAGTTAGGGATACCTTCAACCAGAACTGGGACTGCAACTACTTCTCTAGCTTGAATTCTTTAGCTTGAATTCTTTAGGCTCCTCTAGAACTGATTGATTTTCATTCACCTTTTTTCCATATTATTTGAAATTCTTGGAGGGTTTCCAGATCCCTCATTTTTGTCTCCTGGAGTAGGAGGATTGAGGCTTTTTCTATTTTTATTATTTTTCGAACTTCTTCTTTTTTATCCCTGTTCCCATATCCTCTACAGTTTGAGGAGACAAATTTCATCATTTATCAGAGGGTTTTTATGCCCCTCCTTTAGAGGGATGAGATGTTGCTCCCTTGTGTTGGGAGGACTTATTTTTCTCGGATCTGCCTTCTTTTTTTAATGCTTCCTCTATTGTTTTTTGGATGCCTAACTCATTTTCTCTGTCTGCAGTTGATTCTCTTTTGTTTCTATGCAATTTTCTTCTTGGTTTTTCTGTTGTAGTTGGTTGGGTGACCTCTAGATCTGTGTCACTGTCAGAAGTACCCTATATTTTGTCTTCTAAAAAGTCTGGGGGCTCTAGCAAGAGATTTGGTAGATATTTTGCTGTGGATTCCTCAATTGTTATTGGGATTTATTTTTCTTTACCTTTTTCTGGCTTCCTCTTTTGTTTATTCTTGTCTCTTTTTTTCCATTTTCTTCCTGGTGATCCCTGGGTCCTCCGTGTTACCTTCTGTTGTTATTCCAACATACCAGTTGTGACTTGATTCTCCTTTATGTGGGGAGCTTGGAGGCCTTTCTCTGGGGCATGGATATTTTTCTCATTTTCCTTGTGGAGGATTCGAGGGGTTTTTTCCAGTAGATTTTTTCCTTTTTGGTTGTCGCCAATGATCTTGTTTCAGATCTTGTTCCTGAGTTTCCTTGACTTGAGGACATTTTTTTGCGAAATTTCCATATCCATGGCATGCTTTACATTTGAAGGGGATTTGCTCATAATCTACTTGTTGAATATAAGATCAATTATCTAAATTCAACTGTATTTCTTCTTGGAGGCCTTTTTCCAGATCCACCTCCACACAAACTCTGGCACATGATTGAAGTCCCTCTCATGGTTCAACAAGATCAATATATTTTCCCAGTGAGTTGTTGATATTTCTTAGGGTTTCATCATTCCAACAGTGTAATGGGAGGAACGACAATCTTACCCAAACATGAACTGCTAATGAAATATCATTTTCTAGGATGAAGTCAGGAGTCCATTAATTGAGATACATTCCATGAGCACCCATGAAATATGGGCCGCTTCAGAAAATCAAGTCCTTATCTTCTTCTTTTTCAAATAAGAAAGTGAAGAAACCTTTACCGCAAAAGGTCGTAGACATTTGTCCTTGGATCAATTTGCGCCAGTTCAATTCCAACCAATGATGCATGGCTTTTGGGGAGGGCCAAAATCTTGTGAACTTCCCTATCAATCATTTATCATCTAGTCTGAGGGATAGCGACCGAGACGAAGAAGAATGCACAACTACCTTTGGGATTTCTCCCGATTTTTTAACGAAACATGATGGAGTTGTCTTGTGTGCCTTTGCATAATAGGAGATCGGGGCCTGAAAGGCCTGTAAATATTAGGATGAGGACCTAGGGGGTGTATCCCCCCCCTCAAAGGGGTCCATGGTGGCCTTCACATGATCACAAAGGTTCACAAGCATGTCTTAGAATCCTTAACCCTAGCACTCACCAAAAAATGTGAATAAAAAACAAATTGTTGTGAATGTTGGATATCATTTGTGATTACAATTAATAGTAGATATTCCCTTTGATGTTTTCGTGTTTGTTAGCTCTATGCGCAGTTTGTAAGACCCTAGGTTCAATTTATCTATGACCAATAAAACCCACCAGACACCGGCCCTTTCGGCATCGCCTGCTTGAGCAGATGAAGTCTGACCCGAGGTATCTATTGGGACTGCAAGAACTAAGCTTATGCAGTAGTAAGGGAATGGGAGGAAATTATTCAGTTCATTCTTCCTTATTATTTTTGTGTGTGTAAACCTATACTTATTTTGTATTAACTTACTTACTGATTCAAATTCATATTATCAATATACTCCAGATTACTACATAAACTTACTGTTGTGATAGTCATGATTATTTGTGCAAATATTAACCATAATATAAATCCAATCTACGATGCAACCATGCATAATTCTTAAGCAATCACATAAAGGACACACAACACAGAATTTAATGTGGTTCACCCAACTCTGGGCTACATCCACAATGGATGGATTCTTTATTATTCTTTAGTTAAGTGCTTCAAGATTGCGCACTGCACATATAAAGTTGTATCATGGACATATTTATCTTCTCCTAGCCTTGTGGCTCTACAATGTAAGCCTCTCTCCCTCTATATCATCCCTTACATTCAGACACAGAGAAAAGTAACCACAAAAACATCTCATGGACAGGAACCAAACAAAAACCCTAATATCCCAACTCGTACATATTTATACATCAATTATAGGGTTAAAACCCTACTTGGTTCATCCCAAAAACCCATTACATTGCATGGCTAATTCGGTTAACTGGTTGTTCCACTACTTTCTTTTGATTTTTCGTCTGTATCTTGCTTTTTCACGTCTTCCCATATTTAGAATGTTGAGTTGTCATCCTTCCTTTTCATCCTCTTTCTTCCGTCTGTATCTTGCTTTTTCACGTCTTCCCATATTTAGAATGTTGAGTTGTCATCCTTCCTTTTCATCCTCTTTCTTCTCCCGCTTTATTCTGCTTTATTCTTCTCTTTGCTTTATTCTCTGTTTTATTGTAATTACTATGTGTTGTCCCTTTGGATGCATATCAGTTTCACACTTCCTCATCTTTCTTCTTCTCTTCTGTACAATTTTTCTGCGCACTTCTTTTGTACTTAGGATTTTTCTCAAAAATGTATTTCAAAACAACCTATCCAACAGGCCCTCGACACTCACTTGTGGCTTGTCCCGAGCCACTCAGGCTTGTTGCCTGCTG